>JAWWLV010000055.1:0-16936 GCA_035041135.1 Platyrinchus mystaceus | reverse complement strand
GAGAAGGTGCTTTTCTCCCCTGGGGAAGGGGGTGCAGATTCCCAGGGTGAGGAGGCAGAGTCAGTGCAGCCCAATCTGATTCCCAGCCAAAAACAAGCTGCCATTTGGGCTGGAATTTTCGTTTTTGGAGCAAAACCTACTCGGCTTCTTGGATGGAGTTCCAGGGAGGAGCTCAGCAGCTCAGGTGATGCTCTGGGAAGGGACAGGCTGCAGCTGGGTCTTGTATCTTTAGTTCCTTCCATGTTTTACTTTCAGAAAGAATTCAGCAGTTTTCTTCTGTGGTTTTTTTTGTTGTTTTTTTTTTTTTTTTTAAACTTAAAAACCAACTTTAAAAAGCTGAAAACGTAAAAACACCTGCTCAAAAATTCAGGGATAAAAGGCAGAGTGAGGAAACTTCTCCCACGAAACCGGATCCATCGGTGAAGACCAAACACAAGCGCAGGAGAGCACCAGCCGTGTCCTGGACCAAAACCCTCGCAATTCCTGGTGTTTGGTGAATCCAGAGGTCCTGCGTTATCCCAGACCCCTGCTGGCAATTCCAGCAATTCCAGAGCAGCCCCAGCCACGTCCTCCCTGCCCAGGGGAACTTCCATCTCCGAGCAGGAGATCCGGGCCGTGGGCACGGCAGCGGAACGAAGGAACTGATTCTACAAACCGGTAGCAAGAAGTAAAATTTCACTTTATTTAAAAACTCTTCTAATATAGAAAACGAGAGGCGGGGGGGGGCCCAGAGGGCAGCAGGACAAGGCCTGGGCCCCTCTCACTGCGGGACTGAGCTGTATTTACAGGCAGGAGCAGGGCTGGAACTGCTGCTCTGCTCACAAACACCCACCGTGCACAGGGACAGGACCTGGGGGGGCACTGGGGGGACACTTAAATACACTGGGACACACGGGGGGGGCAGGGATGGGGGGCACTGCAGCCTCTTTGCTCCCCAGTTTGCTGCACAGCCAAAAAAAAATATAAACCAACCCCACCAGGATTCCCTTCACCCCCCACCCCCGTGGCAGGAACGGGGTTGGAGGGCTCAGGAAGTTCCTGACATCCCTCAGTTCCTTTACTTCACCGGAGAATTTGGGAAAACTGGATGGAATTGGAGCAGGGAAAGGGGGCAGGGGAGCTCAGGCAGCTTCAGGCCCTCGTTTATCAGGCAATCTTTGCTCCTGATGGGTTTTATTCTTATTTTATTCTTCTTTTTATTGACTTTCTTTTGAGCTCCCCAGGCTGATCCAGGTGCCCTGGGGGGCTGGGCCTTTGCTGTTCCTGCTGCAGGGAATGGGATACAAGAGGCAAACACGTCTCCAGACTGCAGTCTCTATACATATATCAGTTCTTTTTTTACACTATCTACAACCAGGGATTAGATGGGTTAAAGTTCTTGCTACTCCTTTAAAAATACCAGAGGGAAAACAAACAAAAAAAAACCAAAACACCCCAAAACCTGTACATTTCTCTAAATTACATCTTTAGAAGAATAATTTTTTTTGTGTGTGTTTTTTAGAAGCTCATAAAAGACTTCGGGGGTTGTTTGGAGAGAGAGAGAGAGAGAGAGAATTAAATGATTGGACAAGAAAGGTTAGAAATTTGTTCAAATCAAGTCAAACAGACCAAAGCACTTTGAACAGAGTATTTTTGTAAACTTCTAGTTTGCTGTTCAACTTTACACACTGAAAACGAGCAGAACTTCAGCTGAGGGCTCTTGTTCTCAGCCCTGGTACATACAAAAGGTACTGAAAAGCAAAAAAAACTATTAAATAATTTAATATACAAGTGTAGTTAAAAAGCTTCTGTACATTGTCACTGATGTACATCGGACTGGAGAGATAGAAAATCACCGGGTTATGTTCAAATTTACACAGGGTTGGGAATGCCGGGGTGGGAAGAGGCTCTGGAGTCCTGGGATGGGGGGGGAGGGCTTGGCTGGGCTCAAATCCGAGCCCAGAGCGATCCCAGGTGGATCCTCCTGGTGTTGCAGCACATGGATCCTGCTCCAACCCCTGAGATCAGGATCAGCCTTCCCTCTCCCCTTCCTTCTGGATCCCCCACAAGGACCAGGAGAAGCCACGCTGGGAATTAATTGCCACTGGGAATTTCTGTCCCTCCACCCCAATCTCCAGCTCTGGGGGGGTCCCTGAGCAGCACGAGGAGGTCGGGAAATGCACCTTCCCCAACAGGCACTGCTGGACATCTCCCTGCCCAAGGCCTTCCCAAAGCCCAGCCCAAACCACAGCTCTCTGGAGTTGGGTTTTTTTTCTTAATCCTCCTGACAGGAGCAGCACTTTTTTTTCTTGGCCAAAATTTCAGGCCCTGGCTGCCCCATCCCTGGAGGTGCTTGAGCCCAGCTTGGAGCAGCCTGGTCTAGTGGAAGGTGTCCCTGCCCACGGCAGGGGGTGGGAATGGGATGATCCTTAAGGTCCCTCCAGCCCAACCCGTTCCTGGGAATCTGCTTCTAAAGTTAAAAGCCATTTACTGAGAGCTGAAGTCAATCACAGACTGTCCTGAGCTGGAAGGGACCCCCTTACTGGCAGCTTCAGGCTGGATGCAAAGACAGACAGGAGAGTGCCTGGAGGCCCTGCCTGGCACTGGATTTCCAAGCCCCTCTTTTCCAGCTGCTCCTCCTTCAGGAGCTCAGGGCACTGCCAGGTAAAAGCATTAAAAACTGAGCTGTTTTAACTCAGTGACTCACAGAGCAGGGGGGGAAAAAAAGGGAGATGCTGCTTCCCATCCAAGGGAAAGGCAGAGCAGTCCATGGGGCATTCCCAAGGTGGGACTGTTCCTGATCCCAGCCCGAGGGGTGGGTGCTGAGCTCCTGGGGGGGGTTCTGTCTCCACAAGTGCAGCAGTGGGACCCCAAAGCTCACCCCAAACTGGGGTCCCACCAGCCCAGAGCTCCCACGGGAATGCTGTGGGATTCAGGGCCTCTGAGGGACAGACACACCCTGGGAGCTGAGGCCTCCCAGGCTCTGGGTCACACATTTCTACCCTAAGTTTTGAGTTTAAACAGCACTGAGGGTTCTCCTTGCAATGCCAGGGACAAGATTCCCTGCCTGCAGTGGCATCAAGGCCGTGTTTTCCCCTCTGGAGATTTAACAGGGCCCAAAACACACCAGAGCCAAGGTCTGGGAACAGGATCTGCATGGGAGAGGAACCACAAAATCCTGTTCTGGTGACTGGACAAAACCCTGTCCCCTGAATGTCCTTCAGAGGGAAAAGCTGAAGGGTTTGGATTGCAAAAAAAACCAGCTCTGTGAGCTGCTGAGAGAGAGGGGATGGGAACTGGAAAGGGAAAATGACTCTGGGGGCTGAGATGAGATGGTTTTAAGGTCCCTTCCAACCCATCTGTGACTGAAGACAAGGCCTGAGGGGGTCAGTTCTCTGACAGAATCACTGCAAGCCCTACATGTTCCTCTGCCCTCCCCTTTTTTAAGCTGGGAGATGAATATCCAGAGCTATCAACAGAGAAAAACACCTTTATTCAACCCCAGGAACCTCCCTGGGCACTGCTGGGTCCTGGCAAGACCTGGGACCAACTCCTGCCAGTTCTCTGCAGGCCCAGCCTGTGTCCTGCTCTGAGGCTGCAGAGGCACAGGAAGGGAGAACTCACAGCTGGAGGGTCCAGAAAACTGAGCTAGAACAGGTAAACTAACCTGGAAACTGGACAGTTTTGCCCAGGGCAAGACTGTAGCTCTATCCTAAGCCTCTGGCTTATGTTGGGTCTGGGTTCAACCAGCTGGTTTAACCCTTTGTAAATCCTTAAGGCACAGGTGCCTTCACTGCCAGGCTGCAGCAAAGATGCAAAAGGCTGTTTTTCCCCCACTGAAGGGATCAAACAGCAGGAGAGGAACGTTCCTGCTTCCCTAAAACCCCCCAAGCCACGGAGAGAGCTGTGGTTCTGGGCCAGGGAGAGGGAAGGGAGGCCCTCCCAGGGACACAGTGGTGGCTCTTTGTCCCACTCTGGGTGAATCCAGGCTGTGGGACCTGCCCTGGGACACCCCCAGGACACCAAACCCCTGTCCCAGCCCCTCCTTCCCCACCGGCACGGAAAACCAGGAGAATCCCCTCGGGAACTACGCTGGGAATTCGGGGCCCCCCCCAGCCCCCCATGATTTGAGCCCAGTGTCCCCCCAGAGGGTGCAGGAGCCACTGCAGAGGGATCCACAACAGGGGAGGGGGCGGAAACACCGCAATCCCACCGAGTCCTCTTCGCTTCCTGGGAGCTCTTTAACGAGGAGGAGTCGGGACAAGGTTAAGGAACACGAGTCCTTGGGACTGAAACCTCAACTCCCAGCCAGAGGGAAGCAGATCAGACCAGCAGCTCTGGGCACACACCTGGATATTCCCACTGGGAAGAGCAGCTCCAGCTGCCCTTCCCACCAAGGCTCCTCGTCCTTCTGCCACCTCTCTCCTAACAAGGCCTCGCTGCCAGAGGAAATCTGCTGCCTTTTCATGGAAGAAAAGGACTTTGCATGGATTTTTTTTTTTTTGTTTTCTCTTTTTTTGTTGTTGTTGTTGTTGTTGTTTTGTTTTTGGCTTTGTTTGGTTAAGTTTTGTCCTGATAGTTACTGTGTTTCACAGGAGACTGGCCAGGCTGGTGGTGGGGCCGTTCTGGGCCTGGAACTGGACGGGGGGGGGTCCATCTGTCCACTGCAAGAGAACAGACACCGTGACATTCCCAGGAAAACCCTGCCTGGAGAAAGCAGGACTGGCCTCACCGACCTTCCCTGCCTCCAGGGGATCCCACAGGTTCACCCCCACATCCCTTCACCTGGTGTTTCCTCGGGATCCCCTCCACACCCCCCTCCACCACTCCCGGACCCAGGGGAAGCAATTCCTGCTCTTCCAGGGGCAAATCTGACCCCTGAACATGGGAGAGCACGAGCAGGGACCCACCTGGATGTGCCAGAGGCCTCCAGGGCAAGGCAAACCCTGGGGTGCTCATCCCATTACTTATTTCCCTCTCACCTCAGCCAAAATCTTCCAAAATTTTTTATTTCTTAATCCTTTTCCCCCCCTCTCCAGGTTTTTAATCCAGCAAAAGCCAACAAGGGCATCTCTGTGCCTGGCTCAGGATGGATGGATGGGGGCACCTGGCTCTGGGATCCCCCAAAACTGCTGCTCACAAACCCCAACCAACCTCCAAACTCTCAGGGAATCCCTCTGGGAGCAAAGCCAAGCAAACAGCACCTCCCTATTGGCCTTTCCACCCCCCTTTTCCCCCCAAAAGATGCCCAATTCCTCACATCTCACATTCCCAACTGGATGTTCTCTCAGTAATCCCAGAACAGAATTACCTTCTGCTGTTGCTGAGCTGCAGCTCAGGGAACTATCCTACATTTCTAGAACTGTGTTAAAATGGTTCTGACAGGAAAAACAGCGATATTTGAACTCCAGATAAATAAGATACTTAGAGATAAATGGGGGGAAAGGGGGGAAACCCACTTGGGAATGCTGAAAGTCCCAATAAAAACTGCCCTTTGAGCTGTGTCCAGCAAAGCTTTCCCAGGACAGGGCAGACTGGATGGTCCAAACCCTCCAATTAAACCTGGGGGTGCTTGAGCTTAGAGCAAAATCAACAGCTGTCACCCAAAACAAGAGGCCACCCCAAGAGTGGCCACTTGATCACATCAAATGGCCACAAAAGCCTTTTAAAAAAAAACAAAAACAAACAGAGGCTCTGGTGTGGCAAGAAAAGGAGCAAAGCTTGTGAGGAGCAAAGCCCAAAGCCACCAACCAACCTTTAGACAAGAATTAACTCACTGGGTCCCTCTGCCTGTTGTCAGTCCCACCAACCCACCCTCATGTAAATAACTGGTCCCTTTTCCTGCTCTCAGGGCAGTTTGAGCAGGAGCTGCTGGCTGTGGGGGGCTCAGGGAGCTGAGGCAGGCAGGGGCTGTGCCCTCACCGTGATCAGGTTGTGCTCAGGGAGGCTGCAGGCCTCGATGTGGTCCTGGAGCAGCTGCTGCGAGAAGTTCTGGTGCATCTGAGCTGCCTCGTGAGCGTCCATGGCGTTCCCACAGGCCTTGTTGAGGTCTGGGAGAGACCAGGGGGGAAAAAAAAACAAAACAACAACACTGCTTTGCACCCCAAGCCCAAGTGAGCAGCTCCCTTTATCCAAAAACAAACCCTGACCCCTGTGTTGGGTGAGGAATCATTTCAACACCGAGGTCACGGTGCGTCCCGGACCAGAAACCTCCCGAGGAAACCCCAGTCCTTCCCTTTTCCAGCTGCTTTTGCTGCTGTTTCAGTTCCCAGCTGTTAAAAGGGAGCATCAAAGCAGCTCCAGGAGGAGGAAGGAAACTCCTCACACCACTGAAACCCCCCCCCTGAGCAGTCTGGGCTGGGATTTCTGGCTTTCCAGCCCCATCTAGTGGAACGGACCCACCGGTTCCACCAGGAGCCTTCCAGGGATCCCTTTTTTCCTTGGAGAACTACAGGAACCTGCTGCTTTGCCCCCACAAAAAGCTGCTCCTGGTGAGGTTCACTCACAGGGAGAGCAGCTCAGCCAGGCTTAACTCCTCCAAATTGGGCAATTCCAAGCTAAGAATTCCAAGCCCAGCGCGGAGGAGCAGAGATGCTTCACCTCCTTGTGGCTTGAAAACCTGGCTGAGGTTTTTATTTCCAAGAAGGAAACTCTTGGGGGAAATAAAAAAAAAAATATCAAAGCAGGATGGAAAAAAATCAAAGCAGGATGGAAAAAAGTCAAAGCAGGGTGTTCCCAGACTTGGGGAGGCCCCAGGAGCTGCAGGGACACTGGATCAGGCTGCTCCAACCTGGCCTTGGACACTTCCAGGGATGGGGCAGCCACAGCTTCTCCCCACCCTCCCAGGGAAGAATTCCTTCCCAATATCCCACCTAACCCTGCCCTCTGGCAGTGGGAAACCATTCCCTTCATCCTGTCCCTCTCTCCCAGTCCCTCTCCAGCTCTCCTGGAGCCCCTTTAGGCCCTGGAAGGGGCTCTCAGGTCTCCCTGGATCCTTCCCTTCTCCAGCTGAGCCCCCTCAGCTCCCCTAGAGCAGAGCCCTTGGAGGGCTTCCAATCCATCCCTGGGCATTCCCACACATCCCCAGCCTCCCTGCCAGTGCCCCTTTATTCCAGGAAAGCCCTTTTCTTCCCCTCTCACCTCTGAGCAGGGCTGAGGACCAGAGCTGCACAGACATGTCTGGGATCTTGCTGGCCAACTGCATGGCCGGGACCACCATGTTGTTGCTTTCCTGGGGGAGAGGAGAGAGCAGAGCAAACAAAATAAATGGGATATTTGGGGGGGATCAGGGAGGTTTTCTTTCACCCCTTGCAAACATAGAGGAGTCAAATCTGTGATGAAGTATTTGGCTCCTTTAACCTGTGCCACGTTCTCTCCCTCGCAGCTGGGAGTGCTTGGTGGGACAACCCCCATTCCCCCTAAACTCATCCTAGAGCTGGAATTCGCCCCATCCTGGGAATTCCAGTGCAGCACAGCAGAAATCACAGAGCCAAGGCAACTTTTTGTGGGACAGCAGTAAAACAAAAAACAAGCTTCACTTCCCAGCAGGTCCCTGATTTTCCCTGGGAAATGCCACGTGCCACATTCCCAGGCAGAGCTGGGAGCCAGGCCTCACCCTGTGGTTCCCCAGCACGTAGAAGATGTGCCCCAGCAGCACCAGGGAACAGGCTGTCAGGCGGTTCAGGTCCTCTGCATTGGACATCTTCAGGGTCTCCCTCAGGAACCGCCTGGAAAACGGGGAAAACAGAGAAAAAACGGCGTTAAAAGCCGAATTAAGGCCTGAATTAACTGGCAAATATCAGGGAATAAACGTGCTGCAGGTGAGCTTAAACAAAGCACTGAACTCCCAAAGCTCAGCTGGCACTTGGGGAAAAAGAAAAGGCTGTGGCAGAGCTCCCTCCTTTGGAAAACTGCACCAAGGACACGAGATTCCAAAGGATCCCACAGGACAGAGACCCAAACCCAACAGCTGCCTGCTGTTCCCCCCCCCAAACAAAGCAGGAGGCTGGAGAAACCCACAGGGAGAGGAGGCAGAAACCCTCCTTTCCCCCCTCCCCACATCCCAAGGGATCTGCACTCACTTTGCCTCGTTGTACCTTCCCTGGAAGAAGGAGAAGAGCCCTCGGATGTAAAAAGCTGCTGCTCGGAGACAGTGGGAGCTGAGGAGAGAAGGACAGGTTGGGATCTCAGCACCAGGCAGGGATTGGGGAATCACACACAGATTGCTGGGAATTCCCCCCCAAAAAAAATCCCAGCTTCCCAACTCATTATTGCACTTAAAGGTCAGAACTTCTGCCCCAGAGCTGCTGGAATTCTCACCTCACGGGGAAATTGTGGTCTGGATTTATCCTTTCCAACAGGCTGTAAAGCTGCAAAGAGGGAGAGGGAACAATCAGCTTTTCCCACAGGCACAGCCTGACAGAAAGTGCCTTTTTTTTTAAATGTAAATCAAACCCAAACGGTGCAAAATGGCCCCAAACACGCCCGAATTCCCCCCAATCCGGCGGGACCGGAGCACAAACGTTCCCAACACTGCGAGTTTTCCTGCCCATTTTGATCCCAAAAATCAGGTTTTATGTAAAATATCCTTCCTCAGGCTTCAGGGGGTTTCCTAGTCAAGGGTTTTATTTCTCAGGAAGCTCCTGGTTGTTGTGTCTCAGCTGTCAAATGAACCCAAACCAACGCTGTTCAATCACAGCCACGATTCAACTCAGCCAGCAAAAAATGGTCCATTTTTAATCACAATTTTTTTTTTCTCTAAGCCTCTCCCTGCCCTCCTCCCAAGTTGTGGCAAAGTTCTCGTGGAGCCTCTTCACTAGAATCCTGCAAACACACCCCTGAGGGCTCCTCAGGGCCCTGAGAGGGGGCAAATACGGCATTTTGGGGGAAATTTGGGGACTGAAACGGCTTCAGGGTGAGGCAAAACGAGCCACAACCCCTGCAGGCACCTGTTTGTGTCCCATGGAACCACCCAAAACCCCTGAGAGGACGGAAAGGGGAGCCAAGAGGTTGGGCAGGTGAAGATGGGAGCAAAGCCTCGATTCCCATGGGAAGCTGGGAAGAATTCTGGGGATGATCCAGAATTCTGGGGATGATCCAGAACATTCTGAGCCAGAACATTCTGACCCAGCTGATCCCTCTCCAACTCCCTGATGAAGGAGCTGCTGCCAGACAGCAGAAGCACCCATGGAAAAGCAGAATTCCAAGGCCAGGAGGTGTTTTCCCTGTGGGAAGGGGGTTTTGGGGCCAGGCAGAGCCCGTTTACCTCCTGGTGCCTGTTGCCCTCTCGGATGTAGACGCTGGCCAGGTTTGTCACAATGAACGCCCAGAGCTCCTGATGTGTCGTGAGCTGGAAGGGACAAACCCACAGCAGCACAGTCAGAGACTCCAGAGCCTCCCCTGGGATTTGCCCATCCCATAAAACCCCCACCTTTCACACCTGAGGTTGTGATGTTTTAAAATCACCCAGAAAAAAAAAAAAGTCAACAAAGCAGTGAAGCAAAATACAGATTATTTCCAGGTTTCCCTTCCCCCCCTCAGCTGTTCCCACACAATTCCAACAGCCCCACTTCCACAGGGAGGTCTGGAAACCAAGATCTCACCCTCAGTGCTGTAGTGAATTGTGCTTCTGCATTGTCCATGCAGTTAACAGAGATGCAGTAGAGGCCCTGCAGAAGAAGAAATGCAAATTGTGATGGTTCACAGCAAAGAAAGGCACTCCCAAACCCACAGAAATCCTGGGATATCGGCAGGGAAAAGTAACCAACGAGCCCTGGGTTTGCCTGGCTCTGGGAAAAACAAGGAATTCTTACAAAAAGCCCTTTAAAATAAGTTTGTTCACGTAAAAAAAGGCTTTACTTAGCTAAGAAAACCACCTTAAACACCCCGTAATACCCTGAATTCCCTACGTAACAATTCCCACAGCAAACCCTCTCCAGCTGTTTTCCACCTCCTGTGTTCACCTTGCTCACCACTCATGATCCCAAATCCTTCCCTGTGAGGGTGGGGAGGGTCTGGCACAGGTTTTCCAGAAAATCTGTGGATTCCCCAGGCCTGGAAGTGTCCAAGGCCAGGCTGGAGCAACCTGGGACGGTGGGAGGTGTGGAAGTCACACCAGGGGTGGGTCCCCCACAGCCAAGGATTCCTGTTGCTCCACTCCCTGCCTGCCCTGAGCTCCCAGGGATGAGCCCAGCAGTGGGATCTGGGGCTCCAAGGAGCTCCCAGGGCTGATTCCAGGCACTCACCAGGAGCGTGTGGAGCTGGGCAGCGTGGTTGGAGAAGAGCCTGGGTGACTGCTGGCACAGCTGGCACACCTGGGAGATCTGGAACCAACACAAACAACCTTTTAGGACACTTGTTCTCCATTCTGTGCTCCACATCCACCCCCTCCCACCCCACTGCTTCAGGGATCCCAAATTACACTCCTGCAAACCAACCCACACATCCCCTCCTGCCGGGCTCCAAACCTGAGAGCCGGCAGAAAAACTGGGATAAAGCATTCCAGGGAACGGGCTTGGGATTGGTCTGACTGGTTGTGAATCTCCCTGCTTGGGATGATGCTTTAAAGGCCATCCCTGCCCTCCACCCCCAGCCAGGGGGGGCTGGGATCCCGTGCCACCCTCACCTCCTGCAGGGCTGTGGCTTTGTGTCCCGTGACCAGCCGGCACATGATGATGTGTTCCAACAAAATCACTTGGAATGAGGACAGGATAGGGCTGCAGTCCAGCACTGCAGGGGGGAAAAGGACCACAGGAAGTGAAGTTACCTCGGGAATTCACAACCCCCTTCGCTGAGTTACAACAAACCCCCCCCCAAATTGATATTTTAATAGTAACAATATTAATATTAATAATAATAATAATAAACTGCTAATTTTTGTATTCAAAGCAATCACCCAAGACAATTATAGCGGAAACAGTGGGAACAAACAGTGGAAATGGTGGGAACAGAGAGTGGGAACAGTGGAATAGTTGTTATTATTATTATTATTAGCAGTATTTCTGTATTTAAAGCAACCACCCAGCCTTAAAACAGAGCAGAAGGCTTAGTCTGGTCTTAGACTGACCAGAGAGCCAAACAAGGCTGTGCTTGGTTTAAACCAGCAATAAATACTGGAATTGTGCAGCACCAGCTGAATTCCAAGGCTCCTCCTTACTTTTTAGCTTCTCCAGCTGCATGAGGGCTTTGTCTGTGTACTTCTGGGCCTTCTCCAGGTACCCTGCCTGCATGGAATGCATCACTGTCACCTGCAGGAGACACAGCACGGCTCACTCACCTTCCCCAGCCTCCCCAGGAGCCTGGCAGGGAATTCCCAGACAAGCTGGGGGTGTCCCAGTCCCTGGGAGCATCCAAGGGCAGGCTGGAGAGACCTGGGATAGCAGGAGGTGGGAATGGATGATCTTTAAGGTCCTTCCAACCCAAACCGTTCCACAATCACCTTAAAAGCCTCTGTGCACAGAGGGAAGGGCTGGGGGTTCCCACAAGGTCTGGGGGTCCCCACAGCTCCTCAGCTCCCAGATTTTCAGCTCACTCTGGACACCACTCAGGCTTTGAGCCACGCTCAGGAAGCGGAACAACCAGTTCCAGAGACTCAGAGCCCAACTGTAAATATAAGCCAACGTGGCTCCTCTTCGTACAAATTAATCCACTTTTGCTTGAGTTGGGTATTAATAAAGTTTGGTTTTAGTTTTTGGGCTTCTTCCCCCTCTTCTCACACGCTGGTGACCCCAGGGGTGCCGCGGTGCAGCACGAAGCGGCCGAGCTCCAGGTCCTCACCCAACCCCTGGCTAATTAATCAGCAACTAATTAGCAAGCAAAGCTCTCACCAGGTAGACCAGCACACACATGTGCTCCTTGGGCAGCCAGTGGAAGAGGTCAGCGGGGTTGCTGGGCAGGATCTCGTCGTCGTGCAGCGTGGAGATGGTCTGGATGCACTGCTGGAGCTGCTTCAGGCAGGGCTTGACGCTCTTCACCTGGCAGAGACACGTTCCAGCTGCGCCATTCCAGGGGCTGGGAGGGCTGTCCAGCTGGGAAAACCTCCCAGATACCAAACCACCCCTCCCAGCCAGGGAATCAGCTCAGGCACAAAGTGTAACAGGGAATGTTTCGGGCCCGGTGCAGGATGAACAACACTCTGACAATTCCTGGTTGAAAACGCGGTCGAAACGTTTCCCAAAGTTACAAAACCCCCCCTTTTTGTTATGTTTTGGTTGTGGTTGTCACCCCCAGCAGCACAACAGGGAAGCAAAGAGAGGCCAAAGATATAAAAACACCCCAGAAAACCTTCCCTTGAGAAAGAAATTCCAAGTCGTTTCCCCCCCCTTCATTTCACTTGTGACGAAAACCTCCAGAAATTCAGTTTCCTTCACCAAAAAAACAACCCCAAAAAGGTGTTTCTGGAGGCAGAGCTGCTCTTCCCAGTGTCCCCTGGGAGCTGCCCCTACCTGCCCAGCATCCAGGTAGTGTGTGACCTGCAGCACCAGGAAGAACACACGCAGGGATTCCTTCTGGATGGGGTTCCCCTGCCAGTTCTCCACGATCTGCCCGCACAGCGTCAGCAGAGGATGAACCTCCTGCAGCTTCCGCTCCATCAGGAGCAGCTGCAATTCCAAAGGGGGGGAAAAAACCAAGGGTTAGTTCTGTGCTGAACAGCTGAAACACTCAGAGAGCCACAGCAGAGCCCACTGGCAGGAGCTGGGATGGATTTCCCAGAGAGGCTGCGGATGCCCCATCCCTGGAATTTTCCAAGGCCGGGTTGGACGGAGCTTGGAGCAACCTGGGATAGTGGAAGGTGGAACTGGGTGGGCTTTGAGGCCCTTCCAACCCAAACCACTCCAGGCTTCTCATTCCAGCCACACTGATTTATTCATCCCACTGCAAGATTCCCACAACCAGATCCTCCCTCCCTCCAGTGTTTGCAGTTACCCCTATTGCAATTTCCAATTATCCTTTTACAATTCCCAATTATCCTTTTACAATTTCCAATTATCCCTTTTGGAGCTTCCAGTTATCCTTCTCCCTTTCCACAAAATCATGTCACAATGCAGAAGGAAAAAAAAAAAAAACAACCCTCAAACCTATTCCCAAGGATCTCACACAAATCCTGCAGGCTCAAAGTTTATCCCAAATATATTTTAATGCTGTGCCTGCTCACGTGGCAAAAAAAGAAGATATAAAGCACAAAAAAAAAAGCACACAAAACACCTTAAAAATCAGTTTATGGCCAGGCAAGGCTTGTTCATTTGCTCTGGAACTTGCACTGAACAAGTGAAGGGTTTATTTAAAAGGAACATGCAACTCACCATCCCCTTGCTGAGCAGGAACAGCGCTCTGCAATGAGACAAAACAATATCATGCTCAAAAAGGGATATTCAAATCACAATTATGCACCAAAAAAAAGGAGGAAAAAATCAGGATTTGCCTTTCTCCCCCCTGAAGAGCAGAAGGAAAAGAGAATTAAGGGACCTGCCACAGGAAATCCATTTAAAAGCTGCATGGAATGGGTCAATCAGAGCTGCAGGAATCAAAATTCCAGCCTCGGGTTTGGATCCAAGCATTGGACAGTTCCAGCTACAAGAGTTTCTGAGGTCAAACCAGAGAAAACTCAGTTTAAAAAACCCTTCCAGAGTGTTAAGAGGCCGTGGTTGGGTTTAAGAGCTTTAATGGTGTGCTGGAAGGTGTCCCTGGGAGGCTGGAACTGGATGATCTTTAAGGCCCTTCCCACCCAAACCACTCCTGGATCCTGTGAGCAGGAAAAGAGCTGGGAACACCCCCCAGAGCTGGAGAAACCAACCCAGCAATGCGATTTCTAGCTGTGATTTAGGGGCAAACCAACATCTTTACACAAGGACAGAACAGCTGTCAATAAGAAGTGGGGGAAGGCTGTGCCATTTTGCAGGGGGAGGGAAGGGATCCCGGGATTCTCACCTGGTGTACTCGGAGCCCACCACCCTGGCATACTCTGCTCCCACCCCCAGCAGGTCACAGGCAGACACCAAGTCCTTCTCCAGGGTGTGCAGTTGCTGAAATGACCAAAAAACAGGGACACAAAAGGTTGGTGTTCTCTCCAGGGAGCCAGTGAGTGGCACCATCCCTGTGCTTCCCAGTGCCAAACTGCTGCTTCCTGCAGGAATGATCTCGTTTTGGGTCCCTTTTTTTCCAGGAACACCTGGCACCCTCCAAAAAAACAACCCTGTAAACCTTTCCAAGCACAGAAGCTTTTTTTTTTTTACTGAATTTAAACTGCTGATTAACGAGGACTGGGTTATAAATTGGAGGCAGCAGCCACAGATCCTGCAAAGGTGCCACGACTCAGGAAGCTCCAGTGCAGATCAGATCCCAACAGCTCCAAGAAAACCATGGATTGTCCAGCTGGAGGAACTGGAACAGAGTCCTTTCCAGCAGGAGGAGCAGAGATGTGCTGTTTGAGCTCAGCAGGGAGGGGGGAAAGGAAAGCACAGGGGATTTAGGACAGGCTTAAAAGATAAAACCCCAATTCCCATTGATCCATCGACTCCCTGGATAAGCTCCCACCCAACACACTGGATGAGCTGGGAAAATCAGCTCTTTAGGAGCAGCTGAGGATGGAACAAACACTGAACACTGCCAATTCCAGGTTTATTTGCACCAGTTTCTTCCCAGAATTCCTAGGTCTGACCTGTGCAGCTGAAGCTCATTTTACACATATCTTATCTTTATACTTATATATTATATTTATATATTTATCTTTGCAATTTATACTTACATGAAAATAAAATACATATAAAATGAGCTTTGTGTTTGAAGTATAAAACCATAGACTTTATACTTTACAGTTTATTTTAAGTTTAACTTATATGTACTTCAATATATGTACTTACATATATATATTTACATATATACACTTGGATATATATTTTTATATATATATTTATGTGTGCACATACATATATATATATACATATATATATATAAAATACACACTTTTGAGCATATTCCAGGAGAGGAAAAGTAACTCTTTCCCTGGACACCTTTCAGCTGCTCCTTTTCCCCTCCCACACCTTCCAAGGAATTTAAAACACCCCTGCACCACCTCCCCCTGGCAAACCCCAATTCCAGCAGCATTTCAGGCAATGGGTTTTTTTTCCCCACTCCACCTCTGGAACTGTGTGTTCCCAGTTCCCATGGGATGATTCCTGCTGCTTCCTTCCCCCTCCCCTGCCTCGACCCAGCCCAACCAAACCATCGATTTGCGGCACGGATTCCTCTTTTCCCTCCCTGTCAACAGCCACGACCGAGGGGTGAGGGGGGTGGAAAAAGGGCATCCCGGGGCACACAGGGCTTTCCCAGCCCTTTTTCCCTGCTGCAGGGACAGGGATCACTTACTGCCAGCTGGAAGAGCAGGCGGCAGTGCCAGTAGGGCGTCTGCTGGGAGATCTGGATGGCTTTGCGCAGCAGCGGCTTCGCCGTGTCCACGGAATTCTGCAACACAAAGCGGGACAAAGCTGGGAATCCACCCCTCCCCACGGGCCTGGAAGCAGCGCTGCAGAGGGCTGGTGCCCTGCCGGGTGGTGGAGGTGGGGAATTCAAAGGCATGGAAAGCAGCAGAAGCAAGAGGGGAGACCCTGGAAGAGGATTCCCGGGAAAGCTGTGGCTGCCCCATCCCTGGGAGTGTCCCAGGCCAGGCTGGAGAGACCTGGGAGAGGGGGAGGTGTCCCTGGGGGGGCTTTAATGTCCTTCCAACCCAACCCACTCCATGGTTCTAAACCCCTCTGACTCCCCATCCCACCCCCAAAATCGGCCTTTGCAAAGAAACACCTCCAAGGCCAAGGAAACTCCCTTTGGAAAACCCACGTTGCAATTCCAGCAGCAGCTTCCAGGATAAAAAAACCCCAAAAAAACAGACAACAAAAAGCCTTCCATGCCTTTTTTTTTTCTTTTTTTTTGTAACTCCTCTGCATTTACACCCCAACCCTAAAAATCCCATAAAAACCGTCCTATTAGTGGGAATCAACTGCTCCGGGACCCGAAAGAAAAGCAGCTCCTGGTGGTCCCCACTCACCTCCTGGCAGTACAGCTCCGACAGCAAACTGGCTGCCTCGAACTTCACATCTTCAAACTGGGGGATCTGGCACCAGGGTTAAGGGACAACAGCACCAGCCTGGCCCCCAAAAAAGCTCTTAACCCCTCAGGAAAGTTGGGATTAGACGGGCTCTGACATCCCTTCCAAGCCAAACCATCCTGGGGTTCAATGCAAGAGGCCCCCAGTGATGTAATGTATTAAGAATAGATTTAAAATGGATTAAAAGCACCGGTTAAACCCCCACCCCAGGCCCTCGGAGGCGTTAAAGGAGTTTCCACTGAGGTGTTTTGCGCTCAGCACCTGTAAAGGACAATTAATTCTCCCCTTAAACACCTCGAGGCTCTTTGGGAGCGGAGAAGAGGCCAAAACCTAGGAAAACAGAGGGGAATTTTTCGGCTCTTCCCCACCGATCCATCCGCTCTCCCTGGATCCGCTCCCGCCCCAACGCGGCGGACCAGGCGGGAGAACCAGGAAAAAAAGGATACCTGCTGGGATATCAGCCACTGCAAGGGAACACAGGGGGTTAGTCCGGGGCCGGCACCCACCGGGACCCCTCCGCCACCCCCCTCCCGCCCCACTCACCGCCTTCTCCAGGTGCCCGCGGGCCTGGTCGCCGTTGCGGGTGTGGTGGTAGAGGACGGAGCCGAGCTGGAGGTGCGTGCGGGCCTCCATCCTGGCGGGGGGCTTGCGGGGCAGCACGGCCTGCAGGCAGTGCACGCACAGCCGCACCTTGGGCGGGCTGGACGTGCGGAAATGCTCGGCCAGGCCCAGCAGCGCCAGGTACCACGACTCGCCCGCCGCCGCCGCGCCGCCGCCGCCCGACCCCGACCCCGGCGCTCCGGGCCCGGCCGCGCCGCCCCCGCCTCCTCCGCCGCCTCCTCCCCCCGCACCGCCGCC
>JAWWLV010000053.1:11177723-11200513 GCA_035041135.1 Platyrinchus mystaceus | reverse complement strand
CTCCGCCCCTCCCGGCCGTGCCCCAGAGCAGCCCCGGGGCTGAAGAACCAGGCGGGGCCCGTGGCACAGCGAGTCCTTTATCGGGGGGAAGTTCGGGAGCAGCCGCAGCCCCTGGGCCGCCCCCCCCGGGGCAGTCAAGAGGAGGAGGAGGCTCCGCGTCCCAGCGCCGCCACCGCCCGCGCCGCCTGCTCGGGAACACGGGCAGGGTCGCTGAGGATGGAGGTGGAGACGCTCAGCTGCCGCAGGGAGCTCAGGACGGCTGCGCGGACAAGGGACAAGGGGCACAGGTCACTGCCCGACGCCCCTCGGGGGCTGCGAGAGGTGACCCACCCTGCGGGAGGTGGCGCTGCCCATTCCTGCTCCAGCTGCTGGAACAGCGGGACAGGTCCCTGCCACAGCCCCCAGCAGACGGGGTGAAGGGAAACCCACCCTGTGGGACTTAGGGAAGGGCTGAGCCTGCCCTGCCAGGACACCGGGTTAGGGCACAGAAAGCTCATCTGGGAGGTGGGAATGACAGGAGCAAGGGAAAGCACTGATCGCAAGCCCTGGGACATCCCACGGATCAGCCCCTCCTTCCCTCAGGACACTGCTGTCCTTTTCCCCTCAGCCTTTCCCTTAGTCTGTGCCCACCCAGCTCACTTGGGCCACCTACTCGGCCGAAGCGCTGGGAGGGAGCAGTGCTGGTCCAGCCATGCCAGGGATGTCTGGGTGAGGCTCTCCATGCTGGCTGTGGACACCATCCCATTGAAGGACTCGAAGAGGGGCCGCATGATGATACTGAACTGGTGGGAGCAGAGGAGTTAAGGAATGGCCTTGCCACAGCCATGGTCTCCCATCTGCCAGGTGTGGGCATCACCCTTCCTCAGCAGCAGGACAGGTCTCCTTGCCTGGCTGTGGAGCAGAACTGCTGGAGCAGCAGGACAGACCACGGATCAGACCTTCTGGGTGCCTTCCCAGCTCGGCACCACCCTGGGCACCAGCCTGAACTACTGGGGTGATGGGGACCTGGGTGTCACCTGGAGTGGTGTGAGATCTGTGTAACCCCCATCATGACTGCTAGCAAAGTGCCCAGGAGCAGGGTGGGACATCAGTGTGTCCAGAGTGCTCCTCCAGCCTGCAGGGACCAGGGATTTTGATCAGGGGACCAAAGTCTGGGACAGGTGATTTTGTGCATGCAGTAATCCACACAGATACCTCCAGTGTCCTGGAGCCCATGTTGGCTTTAGGATACTCAGTGCCCTGAGGAAGGAGCTCCCCATCTCTGTGTCAGGAGCCACCTCTGCCTCACCCAGATGTCCCACACTGGATGGGACTGTGGGCAGCAGTGCCTGCCCACCCTTCTGTCACTTGGGATTTCACAGATCTCGCAGTCTCTGCAGGATTAATGGTCCTAGTGTGACTAATCCCTGCTCACAGAGGAGCAGATCCAGCCCTTTGCCCGCAGGTTTCCTTGCCCTTGGTCCTCTCCATCCCTGAATTTCCAAGGTGTACCATGCAGCCACCAAGACCAAGCCATCACATCCCCAGCTTTGTGTCTGTACCTCTGCTAATCCCTGGCTGATGGCTGCTGCCTCTCAGAGTCAGCTCCCATCTCATCAGGAGCAATTCCCTTCATGAGCTAAGCTCCACTTCCCATTTCCCTGAAGACTAACCATTTATTCCTACTGTTTTTCCTCCCTTGTAACAGAAGATTCCTCCTAACCACAGCATCTCAGCATGTTCCCACTATGTGCCCTTGGCTGGGGAACATCTCCCTGGGTCCCCAGGGCCTGTAGAGACAGAGGGACCCCAGAGACCTGGCAGCAGCAGGTGAACCAGAGCACCTGGTGTCTGGTGGAGGGGTCAGAGAAAGCAGCAGGCACTGGCCCCAAAGGATACGATCCAGAACTTCCAGTTCTGCAGCGTGGAGGAGCGGACGTACTCGTCGAACATGCCACGCATGTGGTCGAAGCGCTGGCGCGTGATGGGCACCCCTGTGGCCGGCAGCTGCTCCTGGCACAGGCTATGGGGCACAAGCAGTGCCGTGGGGCCATGTCTGGGAAGCTGGGAGCCACAAGGTCTGCCCGTGGGGCCCAGCAGGACCTCAGAGGCTCTGTCAGGACCTCAGCTCTCAGCAGGGGTTGGCAGGCAGTGTCCCTCTCCCAGGGTGGTTGTGGGGCCTGGCCCCACAGTCTGGTCCCAAGCAGTAATTGCCTCTTGAACATCAGCCCTCTCCCAGCCAGGGTTTTAGGAGGGACAGGTGCTCCAGGGAGACCTACTGTGTCTTGCTGCCACCCCAGCACTGCCACTTGCCCTGCCTGGACACCCTGAAGCAGGCAGTGCCCCCCAGCCACGTCCCTCCTTACTTGATGGAGCTGTTGAGCTCCTCGATCTGCTCCCGCAGCCGCTGTGCCTCGTCCTGCAGAGCCGCCCGCTCCTGCTGCAGCTTGCAGATGTACTCAGCTGTCTTCTGCAGGGTGGTGGCCTTGCTGACCTGGGCGACCACAGGGTGAGAGGGGAAAGGGGACCAGATCACCCTGGCACAGTCTCCAGAGCTCAGACCGCCCTGGCATGGCCGCACGGTGCAGGTCTCCACGTGCCTACAGGGGCAGGAGCTCCATGCTCTGGGGCAGAGCAGGGATGCAGCGTCCCCAGGTGTGACACACTGTGTCCCTGTGTGCCCAGGGCTGGCCCTGGGTGCTCACCTTGATGCTGGGCTGGGTGCTCAGCGTGCTCACCAGGCTGTGCAGCGTGGTGAAGCCCAGCTTGATGTTGAAGCGCCTCTTCTGCTCGGCGGAGATGTGTGTGATGCGGCGGCTCTCCAGCTGCGGGGCAGCGCCATCAGGCACCTCCCAGCA
The DNA here is from genome assembly GCA_035041135.1 of Platyrinchus mystaceus. Lineage (NCBI taxonomy): Eukaryota > Metazoa > Chordata > Aves > Passeriformes > Tyrannidae > Platyrinchus > Platyrinchus mystaceus. The sequence goes on along the minus strand of JAWWLV010000053.1, from coordinate 11,197,676 downwards.
GCGGGGACAGCCACGGGCCACCAGCCTCAGCAGGGACAGGCTGGCCCAAAGCTTGCAGTGATGGAATTTTGGGGAGCAGGAGGAAAGAGAGGTGTGTATGAAACTCGTGCCATACCTTGTTGGACTCAGGCCTGCCCCGACGGGACACGGGGTGGTGCACGGAGATGCCAGTGCCCAGCCCTGCAGTAGGTCCTGGAGAAGCCTGGCTGGGCTTGCGCCAGTTGCTGCCTGGAAAATGGAAAATGCTGCTTTGGGGAGAGGGTGGCAGCAGCCCCTTGTGACAGCGTGACACCTGTCATACACTGGGACAGGCACAGGGAGCACCCACAGCGCTGCCCCTGCCCTGGGGCACCCACCCCTCTGACTGGGATGCTCGCTCCAGCCTCTAACCACACATTACCCCAAATCCCACTCATTTACAACTGCTCAGAAATGGGAACATCTGGGATGTGACATTTTAAATTCCTGGTGTTTCTTGGGGGAAAATATCCATCAAGAGTCCCGAGGGCAGCGAGGTTGTGGTGTGCAGCACCAGACTGAACTGGGAACGACACCAGAGCCTGGTTTCCAGCGGCCGTGCTGGTTTCTGCGGGTGAAAGCAGGCGCTTCCTGCTCCAAAACCAAGCTCTGGGGTTTCAAAACCACAGTCAGACATTTTGATCTGTTTTTGTCTTTTCCTATTTCTGCTTTTGCCCCTGTAGAAGGAGGCAGGTGAATGGGCTGCGCCTTCCCCGCGGGGAGGAACCTTCTGTGCTTGGTTGGGTGAAGGGAAATAGCTGGGATTGAAGCCGAAACGAAACATTCCCACAATGTTTGGTCCAAGCTCTCTGCAGGAATGGTGGTGCCCTATGGAGCTCCTTGGGGTGCCCCTGACTTACCACAAGCTGAAGTGGGGGACAGCTGCTCTGCCTTGGGGACTCTCAGGGAGCCTGGTTGCGTGCCTGCCAGCAGTACCGGCACCACTGGGGAAGGGCTGGAGCCCGGAGCCAGTCCTGGGCTCAGCTGGGCCATTCTGGAGAGGAAGGTGGCAGGGACTTCGGGAACAGTGCTCTGCTGCTGGGAGAAGGCAGAGGGAAGGGGAGTTGGGGGGTCAGCACCCCACTTTTGGCACTGAAAGCCAAAACCCCACAAGGGAGAGGGAAGGGCAGTCCCATTGAACCATCTACAGGGGCAGCCCCAGCCCCGGAGCCCCAGGAAAGGTGTGTCTCCCACCTCTGCCCTCGTTCTTTTACAGAAGACACTCAGGTGACTCCTGCCACCTCCAGCCACATGTCCCCTACTTTCCCCCGTGCTTGTCCAGCCCTCAGCTCCTCGGAGCCCTTCTCCCCCCCCCGCCCTTCTCCCTCCCTGCCCCAGCAGCCAAGAGAGAGCAATTCCCAACCTGTAGGGGGCAATTCCCAATGTGGAGGGGGGACAATTCCCAAGCTGTGGGGTAGGTGAGTGCTTACCGGGGAGACAGGGGCCGTGGGCAGGAGTCCTGCACCCATCGGGCGAGGGGCATCCAGGGCTGGGTCCTGCTTGGCTGAGAGGGCAGGGAGCAGATGGGCTCTTCTGCATGGGGCTGTCAGGGCTGGGGTGACCTTCCCTGCCCCCCACACCAGCACTGCTGCAGCCCCTTCCCTGCCAGACTGCTTTGAGAAGGGGGATGCACCCCTAAAGAGAGAGGTGCCAGTTCCCTCTTGGCAGCAGGGATGTCCTTGGGGGCCTCGTGCAGGCAGAGACACCTGGCTCTACCCCAGCCAAGCACAGGGACAGGGACATAACAGCGTGAACAGACCCGTCCCTTCGCACCCACAGGCAGCAGGTTGGGCAGGACACCTGTGATCTGTTGTGTCCATGGAGACCAGCCTGGGGACACAGGGACTTCCCAGCAGTGCCCATGGCCAAGTCCTGGGGCCAACTGGGCCCTAGCTCCCTCTGGCTCCTGGAGCTGGGAGGATCTTCACACCTGTGTTTGGCACTGCTCCCCATGGGGACAGCTGTGTGCCCTGCCCAGCATACCCTGTGCCCCAACCCCAGGGAGAAAGCGGGGCCCCCCCTCTGATCCCTCCCATACCATCCCCCCTGGCTCACCCCTGTGTCACCCCAGAGCCCCCCCTCCCCGTTACCTGTGGTCAGCAGCTGGCTCAGGCAGGGGTTGGGCACAGGCAGGTGGGGCTCAGGGGGTCCTGGCAGCCTCCTCGCCTTGGTGCCAGCGGGCTTTGCCTTGGGCCGCCCCCCCCCACCCTGAGGCAGCCCCTTGGGGGGGGCAAACCTGGAGTCGCCCAGCAGGGCGGGGGGCAGGAGCTGGGGGACAGCAGGGCTGGGGTAACCCGGGGGCACCATGGCTGTGGTGTAGCCCAGCCCCGGGGTGTGGGGGGCGACGCAGGGGGCTGAGAGGGGGGAGGCAGGGTGGGTGAGGAGAGAGGGGCCAGGAGAACTGGCATAGGGGAACTTGGAGCGGGGGGCCGAGGCGGGGGAAAACGGGGGGTCTGGGCTCGGTAGTGGCGCCCCAGGGGACAGGATGGGGGGGATGTAGTGGGGTCCTGGCGGCTCCAGGCTGAGGCACTTGGTGGGGAGGTCGTACTGCAGTGGGGGCTTGTGTCGGAGCTGGGAGCTGAGGCTGCTGGGCACTGCAGAGGGGGGCTCGGGGGGCAGGGTGGCCGAGGGCAGCTCGGAGCCCAGGAAGGCGCTGCGCAGGCTGAGCTGGGAGGCACTGCCAGGCTGTGGGAGACACCAGAGGGTCAGGGAGGGTGGCTGGGGCACCAGCTGCCACCAGCTGTGGGCTGGGATTCTGCTCACCTGGAGGAGAGTGCTGGGTGAGGGTGGGGCCTCAGGGCTTGTAGGCAGCCCCCGAGCACCCATCAGGGACCCCCCAGCGTCAAACAGGGGCTCGGCCATGGGCAAGAAGCAGGATGGCTCCTGGTAGCCCGGTTGTATCTGTGATGGGGGTGTTCGGTGACTGAAGAAGAGATCTGCAGGGCCAAGTGGAGACACAGTGACTGGCATGAGTGGACCTGCCCAGAGATGGGGGACAGGCACTGGGGCACGTAGGGTGGAGCCGTATCCTGTTACTGGCACTACTGGGGACTTGCCAATCTCCCCTTCACCTTGTGCAGCCAGGGCAGCTCCAGCAGATTCGTCACCCAGAGCCAGCCTTGCCACATGCATGGGGACAGGAAAACCCACCCGGAACGCAACCCAAGCGTGGGGATCCCACCCCTGGTACCCAGCGGGGCTCCAGGGGTGTGTGGGGCTGTATCAGCCCTGGGCTGGGGCAGGGACCACAACACCCAGGCTGGGGGCAGAGCACGGTGGTCCAGATGAGCATTCCCAAGCCACAGGGGAACGTGGATGGTCCCCTGGAGTGGTGGTGAGTGCTGTCCTCCCCACTCCAGTGCTGCCGTGCGTGCAGCCTGTGGGTAACCACATCCCATGGCCTTCCCAAAGCCGAGCCGCGTGACCCTGCCGCGACTCCCGCTCCCTTCCTGTCTCCTTCCCACAACCCTGCTCCTTCCGCAGGCCCAGACGCCGTGGCACGAAGGGCTGGCCCGACACTTTGGGCAGCCACCTCCCTGGGCACATCAGCACCACGCCCACCTCGGCTCAGTGCCTGTGCCAGCGCTGGCTCTGGCATCGCCACCGGGAGAGGGGGCAGAGGATGATGGCTGTGGGACTGGGATGGGGCTGCTGGATGCTTCCCTGTAGGATGGAGCAGGAGGGCTCGCTGGGTTTGCTGCCTTGCCCCTGGCACTCTGTGCCTGAGCAGCCACCCTGGGACAGGCACTCACATCTCCTCGGGGGGGGCACCCAGCCGTGCTCTCCAGGCCTCGTCTGGCACTGGTGGTGCCACCTCCAGGCCCTGCTGCTGTCTCTGCCTCCCTGGTGTGTGCAGCCATGCCCAGGGCACTGGCCATGGTCCAGGCTCCAGCACCCAGAGTGCCCTGACTGGGACCCACAAAGGCCTGAAACCCCATTGAATCTACACCAGAGGAGCAAACATGCCAGCACCGTGGGATGCCACAGGACTGGGCATGGTGATGATTCCAGCATGCCTTGTAATGCCATCTGAGGGAAACAGAGGTGTGAGATGGGGCAGAGCTGCTGCTGAGCTCCCCCAGCCAGCCCCTAGACTGCCTCTTCCCTCTGCCAAGGCCGTGGTGAGTCCCTGAGAGCACGGCAGGGCCACCCCTGCCCCTCCATGGGCTGGCACTCAGTGAGTGCTGTGATGCTGCCAGGAAGGGTCTCATCCTTCCTGGGATGCAGCCCAGCCCCACTCTGCCCCCACCTCCACTGTGCCCACACTGGGCTGCCTCTGCCACTGGTACCAAAGCTCTGTGGGTATTTATAGGCATTTCTGGCATATCTGCCCAGCTTGGCAGATTTGTGCCTCTTGTGTTTCTTGCTGCTCTACAAGGATGGCAGCCCCTGGGAGCCCTGTCCTCCCTTTCTCCTGCCCCTTCCTCATACCACAGGAGCCCATGCTCCTCCTCACTGTCTCATCACCCTGCCCTGCTCCAGGTTGTGCAGCACGGCCAGGGCACAGCGCTGCTTGAGGGAGAAGAGCCCATGTGGTCAGCACACCACACCTCTGGCATCCTGCTCAAACCTGGGGCTGCTTTCTGCTGGGATTGGGGCTGCAGAGCCCCTTCCCAACCTAAGGACCCCCCAGCTCTGGCTCTGGGAGAGCCCTGCAGAGCAGCAGGGCAATGCCGCCCCATGGGACGGCCACCCCAGCCCCCAGTGCCCCCGTGCCCAGCGCGGGTCCTACCTGGAGCGCGGTGCCAGCGGGGCACGGGGCCGGGCTGCTCCCTCGCCTCTGCCATCAGGACTTCTCCATCCGCCCTGCACCGCGCTCCGGACCCGCCAGGGACACGAGATGCTTCCTCATTTGGGGATTGGCTTGCAGGCGCTGACTGGCAGGCGCTGAGCTCTGCCAGGGCCACCCGACACGGTGACAGCCCTGTGACCCCACAGTGCCCACCCCGCACAGCTCTGCATGAGGGATCCACAGAAAACCATGGCCTGCCCTGCTGGAAAAGTGGCCTCTGGGACATAATTGGGTTGGTGGCACCCAGCACCCACCGTTCACTCCCATCTCCTCTCCCCACGTCCCCATGGGGGACATGGCACACACACAGCCCCCAGCTGCAACCCCTCATCATCCAGGGAGCTGCCCCACATGGTGTCCCAGGAAATGTTCCGTATCTAGGACAAAACTCCCACCCATGAGTCTCCAAGCACCCCACGGAATACTGCCCTGCCCCAGGGCACACCAGCCCCTTGCCAGCAGTCCAGGAGCCACAGCTGGGACCCTGTCCCTGATCCCAGCAGGACTTTGGACCCTCCCCAGCCACAGCAGTGTCCCCATTCTAAGATGCTGGGCAAAAGCAGAGCAGGAAAGGGCACTTCCCTGTGATTTAGTGGCCTGCAGTAAGACCCATTCTATTTCCAGACAGCACCCCAGAGAAAAATGCAGGCCTTTTCCCAGGAAAAAAGCCAACATAGCTGATACATTGGTTCAGCTGAGCACTGCTGTGTTCCTGCCATCTGCTTAAGCATGAGGCTGTGCTGGGCCCTCAGAGAGGCGCTGGGGCTGCTGCTGTGACACCATGCAGGACCTCTTGGGGGGAGAAACACTTGTCAAGGGTCAATTTGACCCCCTTGGAGCCATCCACTGACTGATGTCCATGTGGGGCACCAGGGCACAGGGGGCAAAGGGTCAGCCATGGGGACAGACCCCCTTCCCAGTGTGGTCCACCCTGATGGGATCTCTGGAGGGAATGAGCCCAGGAGGTGCTGGCAGGAGCCTTCCCACCTCATCCATCCCCAGGGCATCCTACTGCCTGCCCTGGCACGGAGTGCCCATCCTGTTCCCTTCCAGCATCTGGTCTTGCATCACCCCTCAGCCGTATGGCGCAAGTGCCCTTGTTTCCTCCTGCTGAAGGAAGTGGAGGTGGGCCCTGGAGCTCCAGGCTCACATGGGAGCCTGGAGATGCTGGTGCTGCCCAAGGCCACCAGCTAATGTGAGGGCTTGTAGCCACCAACTCCCACAGTTTGCCCAGCTCTGGCACATTCGAGGGCAAAGCTGGTCCCCAGGGGTGCCCTGCCCTGGCATATGAGGACACTGATGAGTCCAGGACATGTCCCAGCTGATTCCATGGCACACAGGGACACTCACAGCTCAGAGCCTGCATGGCAGTGTGGGGGAGGCTGCTATTGCCCCCTTCCTGGTGTTTTCCCCAGCAGCCCCCTGCCCCAGATGGACACCAGTGCCAGGTTTGTCTCTGGGCAGCCTGGCAGGGACAGTGGCTTGTCCCCAGGGGATGTAGCACAGCCCAGTGCAGGGTCCCAGCCCCCTGGGCTGCTCAGCCTGGGGCTGGCTGGGCAGTGGGGTGAGGAGGGGATGCAGAACCTGCCCTCCAGAGGTTTCCTCTTCCAATTTGGGATAATTGTCCTTCTTCTGTCTGCAGCCAAAACGAGGGGCTTTGGCACTCCTGGAAAGATCCTCTGCTTGTAGAAATCCCCTCCCACAACTCCTGGCCTGAACTTTCCCAACTCTCTGTGGCTCTGTCGAGGTGCAGGCAAGCATACCAATCCCTTCCCACAGCCTCTGCCCACCCATGCTGCTTTTCCCATGGCACTGGGTGTCTGGTGCTTCTGTCTGCCCCAGCACCTCGCTCTGTATCCTGGCCAACCCTCTGACCCCCCATTTTGTGCTGCCACAGGGTGCAGAGCTGTGTGGGACAGGTACCACATCCAGGCTGGCTCTTACCTGAGATGTCCATGTCATCCAGGCTGGGCTGCAGGGGTGCCAAATCTGGCTGTATCATGTCAGCATTCCCAACATACGCTGGAAGAGGGCAGAGCTGGAACATCAGGGCCCGGCCACTGCACCCCTAAGACCCTCCTTCAGGGCTGCTCCCACCACTACCTGCCACCCCTGTGTGTCACCCCAGTCACCCTGTGTCACTGGACCCTTCCCTGGGCAGGGAGGTGGGTGCCCACCCTATGGAGAGCCAGGGCCATCCCGTCCCACCACCCTGCTCCTCCTCCACATCCTGCTGGAGCATGGTCTGGGGCACCTACCATCCTCAGGGAGTGCCTGGTGGGTGCTGGGCATCTGTGTCATGGTGAAGAGGGTGTCAGATATGTCTGAGAGGAAGGTGTCCAAATCAAAGTGCTGCCTGCTCCTGGGCTCCTCTTCCTCATCCCCGAGCAGCATTGGCACCACGTTGCAGAAGAGCTGGTTGCACCATTTCTCTGTTGGCCTCCAGACATCCTCGTCCTGCATGAGATGGAGCAAAGGAGCCAGGTGGGCACCTCTCATGGGGAGGGTTCATGCCTGGCTCTGTGGCTGCTCTTCCTGGCATCTCCCATGCTTCCCTCAGTGTTATTGCTCCAAACCTTCACATCTGGCACTCTGCTGCTTCCAGAAAGGTGAATCCAGCATCTCAAGTGCTCGGCATTCCGTCCCACGGGGCTTTCCTCTGCCCTTCTCCCAAGCTGCCCACTGCAGTGCAGATGCCCATTGTGCCTCCCTTTTCCCCCTCTCCACCCTTTCCCAGCAGACTCACCTGCTTTGGACTGGAGATCTCTTCTTCCCGGGTGGACTTTCGGAGCTGAAGGAGAAGACAATTCGTGTCACCCCCCAGGCAGGGTGGGTACGGTGTGGAGTAGGGTGAGGGTGGCAGCTCAGGAGGGGCAGCCAGCAGCCCCGTCCCACACTGGCAAGAGCCTGTCACGTCCCTCCCTGTGAGCCACAGCTGCAGGGTGGGCATATTGGTGTTCCACCCCACCAGTGGCACTGCCACAGGAAGGGGAGCAGCACAGGCAGAGCCACTCACCCGCTTCTTGTAGTAGATCCTCCACTTGTGGTACTCCCTCATCACCACCTCGATGCGGCGTTTCCAGTACTTGCCCTCCAGCACAACAGCCTGGAGGGGCAGGACAGGGAGTCATGGCTGAGCCCCTCGGCTCCAACATCCCACAGCCAGGGCTGTTTGCCCTGTGCCATGTCAGAAACACCTTTCCCAGCAGATGGGTCCCCAGCTCCCCACTGTGCCACCCAGACCTGCAAGGGACCCTGCCCTACCTCTGGTTTTCGGTGCTCATCAGCCTCCAACCCCTCCAGAGGGGTGATGAAGCCACACACAGGGTTCTTCCTCCGCTCCACATCTGCACCGGGGAGAGCACAGCTGGCTTTATCCATGCCCCATCCATGCTTTATCCATGCACCTATACATGGCCAGCCCCAGCCCCCTGAGCACAGCCTGGCTCCTGACAGAAGGAGCAGGGTCTGGCCCATACTCACACTGGATGTACCACGCTCTCCAGATTGCGTTGTTGAGACGAATTTTATCCCTGCAAAGCAGCCTCAGCCCCTTGAAATTCTTCCACTTGGGTGACACCAGCTTCCCACTGAAACACCAAATGAAAGGAGGCTGAGGGGCACCATCCCACAGTCCTTCCAGTTCGGGGTCTCCCTGGGGGGTTGTGCCTCAAGACATGCCTGGGGGAACATGCTTAGGGGCCACCAGCCTGGTGGCAAGTCAAGAGCAGGCACAGCCATGTGTCTCTGCTACAGGAGGCTTGTCAGACACTTCTGGGAGCACCCACAGGAGCATTCCCAACTCCTGTGCACCCCGAGACCAGCACAGGCCTAATCCCTGAGCTTCATAGACCCACAGGAGGCTTCTCAAACCCCCAGGATTAAAGCACAGCACATAGAGAAATTGACTTTTGAACCCCAGCTCTGAGGAGGGATCCCACTGTCCCTGACCAGGCCAGCTGTGTCCCAGCCCTAGGGGACAGGAAGGGAAGTCTCCCGCCCAGGCGAGACACCCGGGGACATGTGCTGTGGTGGCTCTTGCCTCATCACAGCATTTGGGCAGCTATTTCTGACCCTCCTTTTCATGCCAGGAAAGAATTGGAAATGCTGCTTTCAGCTGGGGCAGGCAGGGGCAGCCATCCTGGGGGATCTGGAAGGCAGGACAGCACTGGAGGATGTTCAGGACACTAAGGGACACTTGCTTGTGCCCCAAGACAGACAGAGAGCAATACCAGCCCTGCCTTCAGCCAGAGCTGCCCTGAGCTCTTCTCCACACCCATCCCTGCAAACCTGTGCTCCCCAGCCCAAGCTGGGCTCCTTGCTTCCCATTTCCCTGTTCCCAGAGGCAGCTGTGTTTGTTCTACAGCTTGCTGTGGTGGTGGGGATGTCCCTGGGGCAGGTCCCACACTGGGGGAAGCCTCATTTCACTCATTGTCTTGTTTCCATCCAGCCAAGGGCACACAACCCTTCGTGTGCCCCCACTAGGGAGGTCCTGGGGGTCCTGCTGCCCCAGGGGTCCCTCTGCCTCACTTTGGGGTCCATTGCACCTCTCCCAGCTCTCCCACCCATCAGGGTATGGCCCCGGGGCAATGCCAGCTGCTCCAGGAGTCCCTCTGAGATGTGGCTGCAGCCTGCATGGCATCCCTCCCCAGCCAAGAGTTTGTCCCCTACAGATCTCAGTGCTGCTCTGAGTCCCACTTTTCCTTGGCTCATGCAGGGAGCAGGAAAGGTGGAGGCTGGGGTGCTGTATCCCCTGTTCCCAGCCTCTCCTTGGGTGCTTCCAGATGCCTCCGGGCTGTGTCCCCAGGGAGGTGCTGGGGATGAGAATGGTGTAAGAAGACTCTGACTTGTTCATTCAAGCTTGTGAAACCTCCAGAAATTCTCTAACTATGGTTTTGGTGGGTTCTGCTTTGACTTGTCTTGAAATCTGCCTCCTGCAGAGGAGGAGGACCAGGGACCCCTCTACCTCCAGAACCTGATGCAGGGATGTGTCTGGGAGTGGGTGCTCCCACCCACTGCGGGGGATGGGGAGAGTTTCCCAAGGGAGATACAGCCCAACCCGCAGCCCCAGGGGCTGGGAAAGGACCTGAGTCCCCGTGGCTCCAGCCTGCAGAGAGTTAAGGACTTGGCTACACACTAGCCACTCCACTATCACCAGGATTTTGAACTTTCCCCAGCGGCACCAGAGCAAACAGCGCGGTGCTGCCAAGTGGAGGAACCAATGGAAAGGACGGGTTTCCCAGGCACGTGGCCAGATCCTGCTGGTCAAGGCCAGGCTCCTCACTCACAGACAGTTGAAAGGAGCAGCCCGAGACCTTGGGGTGCAATCAGACACCTTGGTCACACGTAGGGCCTGTGGGGCCATGGCCACTGAGCTGCCGTGGGGTCTGGAGGCAGAGGCGTGATGCCTTTGGGCTTTGCTGCCAACTGCCTTTTTTCCCTCCTTAATGATCCCTTCATTTTTGGGGCTTATCAGGCTGATCTTTGCTCCCTGCTTTGCCTTGAATACAGCCCTACCCTTTCCTGAAATTATCTCCCCGGGGAGATGGATGCAAACCCCACATTGAACCGTGGGAAGGGTTTACTGTGCCCTAAACAGGTTGAGGGGCTTGCTGCCCCACACTGTCAGAGGGATTGGGAAACAGATCCTACCTTGGGCTACAGGGTATTTGTGGGATGGAATGAGGTGGGAGCAGGGCTCAGCCTGGGTCCAAACCCAGTGCGGGTCCACAGCACCTTGTTTGCTCCATGGCTTATTTACCCACTTTCAGATGCTAGAGTCTCTGATTCTGTGGCAAAATTAGTTCTTTTCCCCCCATCAGCAGCAAAAGAAGCAGGGAAGAGTAATCTGGAGAGATGCAGGGGCTGCACGAAGATAAATGAGTGGCAGCAGGAGGGGAACAGCTGAGCTGAGGATCCCCTGGCAGGGACAAGCCTGCTCAGCCCTCCAAGGAGCAGGATCCCTGTGGGACTATCAGAGCCCCCCTCGCTCCCTGGGCTGTGGGACACCGCTGTTCCTGGGGCTGGCAGGAAGGAGGACAGTGTTCCCTGCAGATCCTGAACACTCATCTTTCATTTCTCACAAAATTTACTACCAAGGTCATGTATTTTCTCGAATTTTTATGTTTTAAAATCCAGAGTCTGGCAAAAAAAGTTAAAAATCTGACCATGGTTTCCCTGGAAAGTGCCCCCTAAGCGAAAAATGGCTGTGTTCAAATTCACCTTCAAACTCCAATACCTAAACAAGCTGTTTCCTTCACTGTGGATGAAGCAAATGCTGTGCCAGCTATGGTGGGACTGAGCTCAGCCCAGGGGGGATCCAGGGATGGTGTTGAACAAAGGTGTTGATAGACTGTGCTGGGATGATGTAGGGACCTGCTCTGTGTGTGGAGAGATGGAACAGACATTTTCCTGTCCCAGGTGAGAAGTGAAGGCATTGAAAAACCCGTGCAAAAAGTCACCTGAGAGCTGGAGAGTTACAAGCCAAGCTACACCTCCACAGCCAGTTATTTTGATGATCTCTGGAGGTATGACCCCCCAGTGCATCGGTGTGGGAACTGCAGCCCACCAGCCGAGCCCCAAAACCCCGGGGAATGACAGAGAAAAGGCTCACAGCTCCCTGACACTAATGACAGCACAAGCACAGTGCAGTGTGGGTGGGTTTAGCCCGAGCAGGAGAGACCTTCCCCCTCGTCAGAGCCCCTGGAAGGGGGTGGTTTTCTGCCAGAAAGAAATGGGTAGAGGGAAGCTCAGCTTGTGCATCCCTGGGGTCTCTGTCTGGTGCTCGCTGCCCCTGTGGGAGTGTTTAAGGCACTGTGAACTAGAAAATCAATCAGAGAGTGTGTTGAAGCCATAGCAGCAATTCCCCCTCTTCTGGGGGAGACACAGAGCCTGTCAGGAGGATGAATTAGTAGGGAGTTGGCACACAAGCTGCCTTGTTTTGAATCTCAAGAGGGGCAGAGTGGATACTCCAGGTCAGTTCCCAGTCTAATGTCCCTACCTGCCGAATCTCTCCCTGGTTACCTGCAGGGAGAAGAGGAGATTCATCCACACCACACTCTGGGAACAGCTATGGGGAGCTGCTTCTGGAACCTGAGGCTGATGTGTGCCAGGTAAGACCACGAGAGGCTGCAGTTCGCAGCTCCCAGCCTGCCCCTCAGTTTTTCTCCCTTCAGGAGGATGTTCCCCAGGTCAGTGATTCCTGGGAATGTGTCATGGGAAGGGTTGTGAGCCCAGATGGTTCAGCTCCACACTCAGCCTTTTGGGGAAGGAGCGGCAGCCAGGTGGGCTGCAGAGAGAAACAGCACCCATGGGAGAAACAACTGTCTAAGGAAGGGATTCCAGAAACGAAGGCTGTTGCAGGAGAAGGAATGGGAGAGAATCATTAAGTCTTTTCCAGGAGAGCTGCTCTAAGTGTCCTGGAATATGGGTAAAAAGGAACTGTTTCATCCCAGCCTCCAGCACCACGAGGAAGACTCTGGAGCAGGGATTGCCTCTCTTTGAGGGATTTGAGGGAACAAGTTACTGCTGGAAGCAAATCTTGATGTGGAGAGAGTGTTTCTTTCCCAGCAAGGGGTGATGCACCATCCTGCCTAGGAGGGGAAAATAAGTCAAATCCCTGGGGTGACTGCTTGGGCTGCAACAGGACTGCCATAATGTCTGTGAAATGCCCAAGAGGAATGCTGGAGAGGGGAGGAATTCCAGCTATAGGCACTGAAAAATGTTCAGGGAAAGTCTAGTGAGTGGCCCTTGAAATGGTGTGAGACCTTTGAAGCGGTGCCAGACAGCAAGAGATGTGTGGCTGCAGCAGTCACAGCTCACCAGGAGGTGGGATAGTTCCCCTTTGCTCCACACTGTGATGGCCAAGGCTGGATACCGTGCCCAGACTGGTCTCCTGGTCCAAGAAGGAGGTTCACAAATTGGAGCAATTCCAGAGGAGGGTGTTCAGATGGTTGGGGATTAAGGCACATGACAGAAGAGGAGGTAGATGGATGGGTTTGTTTATCCTGAAGAAGGTGATGAGAGGACAGGGTTAGATGGGATATTGGGAAGAAGTTTTTCGCTGTGAGGGTGGTGAGGCCCTGGTACAGACTGCCCAGAGAAGCTGTGGCTGCCCCATCCCTGGAAGTGTTCCAGGCCAGGTTGGGCAGGGCTTAGATGAGGGTCCCACTGCAGTGGAGCCGGTGTGGGCATTTCCATGTTCAGTGCAGGAAGGAAATGAAGCACTGACAGAGTCCAAGGGGTTGGGAGATCTGGAGCGATGGAGCGATGGAGCCCTGACTGCAGCGTAATGGCAGAGATGTGCCCTGCCAGCTGCCAGCAAACCAGGCACCTGGGACGTGGTGACAGGCCAGGTATGTGGGAACTGGTACCTTTGGAGTGCTGTCCCTGTGCCCAGCATCCCCAGGCATGCCCTGGCAGTAACCACATATTCCATCACATGGAGCACTCAAGGACTTCAAGGCCAACCTGAGACCTCAGGCCCTGGATGAGACCCTGAATGAGCCACTGAATGAGGAGGAAGGCAATGGGCACCTCTTCAGGGCTGTATTGATGAGCTTTTGCTTTCATGCAGCATCATCAGCACATTTTTATTCCAGGTTTCCACCTGAGATATTGTAACTCCAGGTTTCCTTCCTTTGGGAAGGCTATGCAGTTTTGCACTGACTTGAGCAAGTCCCTCTGATGCAATGCTGGAGAGAAGTCACAACCTGGGGGCTTGGCAAAGGAGGGAGTTGCCTTCAAGAATGTGGACCAAGGCATCAAGAGACATGTTGCAGTCTGTCTTGTTGTCACCAAGGAGATGTCACCAGGGCTTGGGTGATTTATGTGGCAGGGGGATGATGCAGTCACCCATCGGATTTAGCAGGAGAGAGGGAGGGAAGCTTTTGGGAGACCCTGGACAAAAGCCTGTGCAGCCATCCAGCTCCGAGTGCTGCTGCTGCTTGTCATGGAATAATCTCAGGACATGTGGGCAGAGTCAAGGACAGAAGGCAGGACTCCTGCTCTGGGCTGAATTGCCAAAGATTGAGTGCTGGCTGTCCATGAGGTCACTGTTGCTCTGTGGGGTGCACAGGGTCTGGCCATGAGGGTGCCTCAGCTGAGCACAGCAGTGCCAGATCTCATGGGAAAGTGGAGCAGAGTCAAGCTACATGTGAAAAGAGGAGGAACTTCTCATCTGGCTCCATGGCAAACAACCCAGCACCAGCTCTTTCTCCCCAGAACCTCCCAGGATGGTGTTTTCTGAGCGTATGGCACTTACAGCTCATGGAGAAGAGGAGGACGATGTCAGTTGGCAAAAAGACCCTGGCTGGGCAGTTGGCTCAGCCCCTCTCTCCTTCAGAGAGCTGGGGGCCCATGAGACACATGCCAGTGTGAGGGCTCTGGGACTCACCTGTACTCCAGGCTCATGCACTCGAAGAGCCGGGTGAGGGTCGGGTCGATGCTCCGGGGATCAGCGGGCTCGGGCTCGGCGCAGTGGTGCCGCCGCCGGGGCAGCGCGTCGCTGTGCGGGGATGACACCATGAAGTGGCCGCTGTGGATGACCTGGGAGGGGTTCTGAGCCCCAGCACTAGGTCCTGTGTCACCCACAGCCGTATCCTCAGAGTCGGAGTCGGAATCAGAGACAGGGCACGGCCCAACTGGGGGCTCCGGGAAGGCTCCCGGGAGCCCCACCTGAGCTCCTGCCATTGCCTGATGCCTGCTGGGGAGCACTTATGGACCTGTCCCAGTGCTGTGATCCATGTCCTGAGCGTGCCAGAGCCTATGGACACTGTGTTGACATCGAGCTCGTGCCGTTGGGCTCCCCAGCACAGGACACCTTCACCACAGCCCCTCCTGGGTGCCTCCTCCACCCGGTCCACGCCGCCTGCTCCACGTGCTGGGGTTCAGTGGTTGCTTTGCCGGGTTCAGCAACTGGTTTGCCAGGGTTCAGCGGTTGCTTTGCCGGGGCTCAGTGGTTGGTTTGCCAGGGTGGATCGTCACCAGCCCTACTTATAGTGCTGGTGGCTGATCCCGCCCATGGCACACCGTCAGCAGGCCAGGGCACTCTGCCACCGGCGCTTCATCTCCACGCCACCGTCCTGCTCCGGCAGTGTCCCTGACGACCCCGGCTTTTCTGTCCCCCCGCCAGGGTGGGGAGGAGCAGCTGCGGGTCCCCTGTGCCCCGAGGGCTGGCTGGCAGGCGGCTCTGTTTACCCGGGGTTAATCGCTGATCCCGGGGACCGGCGGGGAGGGCAGCGGGCGGTATTTACCCAGCGCCTCTTCCCTAATGGATCTCCCTGCACTTCCAAGGGAACAAATACAGATTAAGGGACACAAACAGGTAAAATTATAGCAACGGACACCCAGCTCAGCACAAAACACGCCGAGGCACTGAGCCATGTGCTGAGCTGAGAAAGAGCCCAGGGGAAACCTGCTCCAAGGGGGGACCCAGCAGGAGAGGGGATGCAAATGTCCAGTGCAAGAGAGGACAGCAATGAGCTCGGGTGTGGTGGGATTTACACAGCTCGTGGTCATGCAGTCCTTAAAATCACAGAATCAACAAATCGTAGAATGGTTTGGGTGGGAAGGAACCTTAAAACTCAGCTCATTCCAATCCTCCTGCCATGGGCAGGGACACCTTCCACTAGCCCAGGTTGCTCCAAGCCCCGTCCATCCTGGCCTTGGACACTTGCAGGGATGGGGCAGCCACAGCTTCTCTGGGCAACCTGTGCCAGGGCCTCCCCACCCTCCCAGGGAAGAATTTCTTCCTAATATCCAATCTAAATCTACCCTGGACCGCCTTCACCTCTGAGGTATACTGAGAGATGCAGGCAGATGTGCCAGCCCCCTCCCCTGCTTGGTGCCAGCTGATCTTGCGTCTCATCTCTGACCTGAGCCACAGAGGGACACAGAGGATATAATTTCTGGATTAAATCCTTATTTTCTCTCTAGTTTCTGGCAACTTCTTCTCCAGCCCCACAACCTGGCAGGAGCACACATGCCAGGATAAAGAGGTGGGATAAAGCTGACACAGATGGCCACAGGCATAAAAATCCAGGTTGCAGATGGATCTGAGCACCCTCTGTACCACCCAGGTAGGCCCTGCTGATGCTCCAGAGAGGTGAGCAGCCACTCAGGGTATTTTCCAGAGCTGGAAGAAGAATATGCGCAGAGCTGGTTTGGACAAATTCCACAATATCCAGTGCAAACCTCTCTTAGGAATCTTTTCTGGATTTTCCAGCCAGATTTCCATGGCTCCATAGCACTTTTCCCCCTCTGTGATTCATTACAACCCCTTCAGCCTGTCCCAAGCTGCCTGTCAAAATGCTGGAGAGAGAAGTAATTTTAAAAGTACTGTCTGCAGACATTTTAAGGCAGTAATGGGCATGTGGGTGTCCTGGGAAACCAAGATTTAGGCAAGGCACAAGGAAACAAAGATGTCAGAGATACGCTGGGTTTCTGGGCACATTCCTCTCGTGCTGTGCAAAAGGGACTTCTCAGGATTTTGACAAATACCATTTGCCATCTGTTCACTGGCCATAGGCAGACTTCAGTCCTCTGGGACAACATCTGTCTGAGGGAAACAGAGAAATTCATCAGTGAGGCTTTTAGGGACATCACAACTCCCTCATCCCCAGTCCAGCAGCTCTCATGCTGCAGAGGAGGGAAATCCCGTGGGCAAAGGGCATCCAGACCAAGGAAGAGGGTGATGGGTCCTCAGCCCACCATGGACCATAGCAGGGGTCCTACCCAGGAGCAGGCAGTGCTGAGGGATTTTGTAACAGGCTTTTTGAATCCTAAAATGTGTGACGCCAAGTGCAACCTGGATCGACACAGTCTCGGAGAGAGTGTGGCAAGGGAGTTGTGGACTGGAGTGCAATGCAAGAGGTATGTCCCAAAGGGGACCCAAAAATGTGCACTGTCATTTGGGAGATTGGAGATCAGGCTCCAGAGAAACTCTCTAAACTGATCCCCACACCAAGGACAGAGGTGGGGAGAAACATCCTGTGCCTGGGAGGGTGGATGTTTGGGAGAGAGGGGTTGGAATTTTTAGTAGCTGAAGGAGCTGGGAGGGGATGGGATGTGCACCAGTGTGGAGTTCCTCATGTGATCCAAACAGCACTGGGGCACTGGCACAGGCAGTCACAGCAGTGATGGATTGGGGTGGCTGGACCCAAACCTGGGGGGTTCAACAAGTACAGAGGAGCTCACAGCTCCCAGCCTGGTCCTGCAGGATGGGGATACTGTCAAGTCCTGAAAATTAAAAATCCTAAAAAAAGTACTATGACTGGAACTGGTAGCATTGCTACCAGGAGTAGGAAAGAGAGGAGAAATATATTGTGAAAGCTTTATTAGCAACTAAGCAGCAAAGTTGGTGGCCTGAATATTTCATGTTCAGGGAGACCAGAGAGACTGTATGGGTAGAAATAGTGAGAGCTTGTTAAAAGGAGATTAAAAGGAGGAGGCAGCAGCAGCTCATGGAGTGCCATCCCCTGCCATGGGCAGGGACACCCTCCACTATCCCAGGTTGTTCCAAGCTCCATCCAGCCTGGTCTTGGACACTTCCAGGGATGGGGCAGCCACAGCTTCTCTGGGCAGCCAAGAATTCCTTCCCAATATCCCATCTAGCCCTGCCCTCTGGCAGTAAGAAGCCATTCCCCCTTGTCCTGTCCCTCCAGCCCTTGTTCCAAGTCCCTCTCCAGCTCTCCTGGAGTCCCTTTAGGCTCTGGAAGGGACTCTCAGGTCTCCCTGGAGCCTTCTCTTCTCCAGGTGAACACTCCCAGCTCTCCCAGCCTGGCTTCAGAGCAGAGGGGCTCCAGCCCTTGGAGCATCTCTGTGGCCTCCTCTGGACCTGCTCCAGCAACTCCACACCCTTCTTATGCTAAGGACTCCAGAGCTGAATGCAGCACTCATCTAAAGATCTCCAGAATTAGTGGTCTCATTTGTGCATTTGGTGAAGAAATAGCAATAAACATGGGATTTCTGGGAACTCACAGATAAAGGGAAGTGGGAAGGGAAGACGTCACAGCTCCAAGGCTGCCAGAGCTCAAGGAGCATTTGGACAACACTCTCTGGCACATAGTGGGATTTTGGGTCTGTCCTGTGCAGGGCCAGGAGTTGGACTTGGTGATCCTTGTGGGTCCCTTCCAGCTGAGGGTATTCCATGATTCTATGATTCTTTAAATACAATAACCTGAGGAAGAGTCAATGTAGTTTTTTGGAGGAATGTTGTGGCTCGGAAATCTGTTACAGCAGAGGCGGTGTGTGTGGACAACAGTGATCTGATCAGTGCAATGCCATCCAAAAAAGCTTTTAAGAAGATCTGTCACAGAGTTTTCAAAGACACTGACCTGTAACAGATCAACAGCTTGCAAAGCTGGAAAGCAAAGATAAGGCAATTTGGTAAAAATGCAAAGATTTCCTGGTGGATGCTCCGAATATCTCCGCTGGGACTGGAATTTTCAGCATGTTCATAAGTGATGGAGAAAAGGCTGTAAATAGTATGGTGACAACATTTCTGGTGGAGAAAATAGTTCAGAACTGTCATAGCTAAAGGTGACTGGAAGGATTTCAGGCTGCAGAGTGAGTGGGTGATAACATGGAAAATGAGATTCAATGTTGATAAGGATGAAGTGAAGCACATCCCTCCCTGTTCATGGGGGCACTCTAAATTGGCTGATGCCAGTCAAGAGCTGAGGGTAACTGTAGGCAGTTCTCTGAAAACATCAGCTGAAGGTTCAGGAGTAATTAAAAATTTAAAAAGGCTCCAGAAATTGCAAGGAAAATGTCACCTGACCCATATAAAGAAGGGGGTGCTCATGAGGGTGTGTGGCTTTGGTGCCTGGCTCAGAAAAGATGGAGAAGAAATGAAAAAGGTCACAGAGGTGGAGAAAATGTGTGGTTAGAGGTGGGAATGGCATCCCAGCAGGAAAAGGCTGAATAGATCAGGACTGTGTCAGAAAAGAGATAAATGATGTTCCAATCCCCTGCCATGGGCTGGGACACCTTCCACTATCCCAGGTTGCTCCAAGCCCCGTCCAACCTGGCCTGGAACACTTGCAGGGATGGGGCAGCCACAGCTTCTCTGGGCAACCTGTGCCAGGGCTTCACCACCCTCAGAGCCAGGAATTCCTTCCCAATATTCCATGTAACCCTGCCCTCTGGCAGTGTTAAGACATTCCCTCTTGTCCTGTCCCTCCAAACCTTTGTCCAAAGTCCCTCTTCAGCTCCCTTGGAGCCCCTTTAGGCACTGGAAGGGCACGGGGGATGCAGACATGGATGCAGTAGGAACATGGAACGGTTAAAAATGGTTATTCAGCATTTTCACAGCTGGTAGTCAGACTAGATGATCCCCAGAGGTCCCTTCCAACCTTCACTATTCTGTGATTCTGTGATCCCAGGGGCACAAGGCAAAGGAATGGCAAGCTCACCTCAGGATGCTGTGAAACCAGAAGTCTAAATGGACTCAATAAGGAATAGGACAAACTGATGGAGGACTGGAGCTGTTAAAATTCTCTGTGTGTCCAAAGCAAGGCTGACTGATGGGAAGTCAGGACACAGGTACAAGTTCACCCTCAGCCATCCATTGCACAAGCGTTGGTGAGAACAGAGTGAAACCTTCCAAGCCCTCAGAGTGAGAGGCATCCCCAGCTTGTCAGAACCATCTGGACATCTGTTCCTCAGGCCCATGCAAGAACTGACAGAGAAAGTATTTGTACTTCCCTTCTTTGGCTGCAGATGAATAAAAGATCTGGAAAAAGAAGCAGATTATATCTTTCTCTCCTTCCCTTTTTCCCTGTGGAAGATATGCAGCCATGCTGAGGAGAAGTGGATGCCTGGGACAAGCAGCTCAGCACTCTCCCATCTCTTTGACTGCTTTTTGCTGCCTCTCCCTGGCAGCATCCTCCTCTTCCCTCTCCCCTCCCAACAGAATCCAAATGGCCTGGAATCTGTGTTCCTGAACTCCTCATTCCCTCTTGTGCAAGCTCACAACACTCCCTAGAGGAGGATTCTGGGGCCCACACTAAATCCTTTGGGAAAGGTTAGGAAACCCTACTTCAGGGACACGTGTTGTATTGTCTCTGCCTGTTTCTGCTGTGTATTTTCGGCTTGCCCATTGAAGCTGTGGCTGCCCCATCCCTGGAGTGTCCAAGGCCAGG
>JAWWLV010000053.1:11120315-11169012 GCA_035041135.1 Platyrinchus mystaceus | reverse complement strand
TCCCGCCCGGGCACCCCCCCCCCCCTCCCCACACCCACCCTCCACCCGGCCGGGCCCCGCCATGGCGCCGCTGCTCGGCCGCAAGCCCTTCCCGCTGGCAAAGCCGCTGCCGCCGGGGGAGCCCGGCGAGCGGTTCGTCATCCCCCACACGCAGGAGGCCTTCCGCACCCGCGAGTATCCGCACGCACCGGGGCGCCGGGGAAGGGAGGGGGGGCCGGCGCGGGTTCCGGGGCGGCGGGGCCGAACAAAGCGGCGGCGGGGCCGGGCGGGAGCGGGGCCGTGAGGGGAACGCGGCGGGGCCGTTGTTCCCTGGGCAGTCCCGGGGCCGGTTCCTGGCGGGCGGGGGGAACGGGACTAACGGGGCCCGGGGCCCTCGGAGCGGGCCGTGAGCGCAGTTACCGCACTCTTGGACGGGGTGTGGGCATAGGGGGCCCGCGGGCGAGGGGGGCCCTTGCACCGGAGCCTTCCACAGTCTTTAGTTTCTGTAGAATTAAACAGCGGCGGGAGCTCTCTCTGTGCACAGCCCAGGCTTTCATTCTCAGCGCGGTTATCCCCTCCTGGGCTGTTTTTGCGTGGAAAAACGCGTATTTATTTTTTTGTTTTCCCCTGCGTGTGGCAGCCCTTGAGCGCAGGAAGTGGCCGCGGGCCAGGCAGGTGACTGTCACAGCGCCCTGTCCGGGTCCCAGCAGGGCTGCAGGGCGGGAGCTCGGCGCTGTGACCTGCAGGCAGTGCTCCAGGCTGGTGTTGGTGTTATGAGGATCAAGAGTTAATGACTGAAGTGAGAGGGAATGCATGAATATAGGAACGTAGTTTGGAGGTGTTGGCAGTGCAGAAGGCAAAGGGGCTCCAGAACTTCCACAGCTCCTGTGTTGGAGAGTGTCTTCTTTTTGCAGTGAGTAGAACAGGCAGAGAAAGCCCCTAGGAAGGATTAGGTGGCTTTTGAAGAGGAAAACGCATCCCTGAGTGCAGATAGGCATTGCTAGTGCGTTCAGCCCAATAAAACGAGGTTGAGTGGAGTGTCGAGGACTTGCTTTTCAACTGTGTTTCAAAAGAAAGCGATAAGTGTGTGACACCAACCTGCTAGTGGTGTGTGTGCAAACTGAAAGTAGCTCAGTCATCCACCTGACCAGGCAGTTCTTTCTCCTGCCCTTCGAGGAGCGATAAGTGATCAAAAAGCCAAGAGTTTACACTTAATTACTACTTCTGCAAAAGAAGATGTGGCTTTAAGCTTTGCCTGCCTTGTAGGAACAGCACAGGGGAGTTGTGGGGCACCTCCTGAGAACATCGGTCTGTTGGGTGGCTCTTGTGGATCCGTGAGTAGGTGGAGGACATGTTTCTGCAGACACTTGGGTGGTATTAAAATTAAGGAAAAAAGGGATGGTTTCTCATCCTGAGAGGGGAGGGTGTTAGCTGCAGGATCAGAGGGAAAGAGGAAACCAGTGCAAGCACTGAGGTTCTGGAGAGATGCTCTTCTCCTGGAGAAGGTACTTCAGGGGCTGCTGTGGGAGGCAGCCTAGCACGTTCTAGAAAGTTCATCTTGGCAGGCAGACGTCATGAAGCTAAAAAGAGAAACCAAGCAATGTTGGGTTTCTGTCTTGCCTTGTTGACTGTGGATAATGTATGCTAGGCCAAAAGTGGAACAGAAAATTGCAAATGAGCCAGTAAGTTGGAGGGAGATGTTGCCTAAGGAAGATTTGGAGGGGTTTTTTTGGTCACTTCTGTTTATCCTAGATAGTGCAGAGGAGGAATGGCTCTGAAGGATGGGGAGGGCATGCTGAGGGTATGCCAGGAGGTACCTGAGTCTTCACCTGGTGTCGTTTATGCCAAGACCCGGCAGAATATGTTCTCCGGGACTTTTTGCACCTTGGAAAACTATTGATCAGCTCTTCCCCTAAAGGCTGTGCAGGTTCTTGTGCCAGTGAGATATCTGAAAGGCATTGAAAGTTCTTAAGGCTTTTTTGTGTTGGGATTTAGGTTGAGATGCATAAAAAATGGAGATTGGGGTGCAGAGCATGAGGAGAGACGGCTGCCCCATGGGCATGTGTTCTGGAAGGGTCTGGCAGCAGTGGGAGGGGGATAAGCTGGCCAGCAGAGCTCAGGTGTTTATTTGGGTCTGTTTTTCCTTTGTAGCTTTATGTGGCTTCCTTTGACTGTCAAATCCCGTGAAAACCTTTTAAGAGAAGCCCTGCTGTGTAGAGCCCTTTGCATCCTGGCAAAGCCTCGGGCTTCTGGTGTCTGCCTGGGAGTGAGCCCTGCTAATCGTGTGGGTGTGGGGACGGGGGGGACTTCTGGGCAGCCAGAGATAGACTTGTCCTTGCAGGAGCTCAGTGGGATCTGCTCTGAGACACCTGAAGTGTCAGGACAGAGCTTTGCACGTGAACAGTCCTGTCACCTGTGCAGCTGATGCTGAGCATTTACTCTCCCAAATACCTAGGTCAGCTCTGCTGGGAACACATAGGACTGCTGCAATGTGCCTTTGGTTTGGAAAACTGCTGCCAGCTGGGGAGAGGTGCTGGGCTCAGGGAGCTCAGCCAGCCCAGGCTGTTCCAGTGAGTGGTTTTGGGAAGGTGTGTTGTTTCCACCCTGGATTAAAGCCTGCTGCCTGTCTTGCACAAAGTTAATATTGGTGTGAGTTGTCAGCCCAGGGGACAGGAGGGGTTGGGCTGGGTTTGGCTGTCACATCGTCACAGGGGATCCCAAAGAGCCAAACTCTGTCTGGAAGGTGGCAGCACCAAGGCACTGTTGTGTCACACTCTGCAGGTCCAGGAGAACTCTGCCACCTATCCAGGGAGTACTGTATAAATGCACCCACTTTCCTGGGAAGTTTCCCTTCCTGGGATTTTTGCCTTCCTGTCTAATACAAGTGGAAAGAATTCAGATCCTGTAAAGCTGTTCTGGAGTTGATACTTATGCTCTCCAAGAAAATACCCAGGAAGAAGTAAACTTTATATCCCCTTAGCAGTTATCTTGTGCAGTGGTTAGCTTGGTTATTTTAAACATTTTTCTTTAAAAGGGTCTCTTATTTTTAATGAAACTTTGGTTTTATTGTGAGTTTGCCTTTCAGCATTAAATGATCTGCAGTGGGGTGCAAACACATGTGTCAGCTGCTCCACACTGGGTAGTCAGTTGTTTCATTTAACATACATGTTATTCATGGCTTTTTGGGGGATGTTCACAAGTAGCTGCTGTCCAGGGTATTTTATTTATTCCTGTGTTGGGAATTGTCATACCTGCTACTTTGAAATGTCAGGCTGGTCTGGGAAATACAGGTCCTGATACAGTGTAATTAAATCTGTTCTGATTGATGTGTTCAAGGAGGGGAACATTCATAGAGAAAATTCTCCTGGATCTCCCTGTTGATATGGGGTAAAAATGTATCATTCAATTATTTCTCAACTGGAAATCAGCATTTATTTGCTCTCCTTGGTGGAAGGAAAGGAATCTCCTCACAGGTCTGGAGAAGAGAAAGTTGATAAATGTAGGAGGGAAGTAGACCATAATTTTATTTCTCAGCTGTATATTAAATATTTGATTGTAGTTAGACTACTGAAGGTTTTTTAAGGCCGTATCCTGAACCCTTAAGTGTGTCTCTCTGTTAGCACTGGGTTTGGTTTTAATGCTGCTCTTTGTGGGAAAGGCACAGGAAGGAATAGTAGTATGGTTGCAATTTAGCCATTATTAAAGTGATTAATTCAATCATAGAGTGATTTGAGCTGGAAAGGACCTTAAAGCCCATCTTGTCCCACCCCTCTGCCATAGGCAGGGGAACCTTCCACCAGCCCAGGTTGCTCCAAGCCCTGTCCAACCTGGCCTCGGACACTTGCAGGGATGGGGCAGCCACAGCTTCTCTGGGCAACCTGTGCCAGGGCCAAGTTGCTGTAATTTCAAGGAGGGCTCCTGGTTTGTTGTTTGATTTTATTTTTTTATATGTTTTTCCCCTCCTTGCTCAGCGTCACTGCAAACATGTGTCATAGTGCCACTGCTGGGCTGGTCGGTGGGGCTGGGCAGTTCCCTGGGAGCTGTGGTTTTTCCTTGCCTCTGCTCCCCTGCAGCGATGGTACTTCCTGCTGCTGCCTGTAGCACCTCTTATTACTGTGGAAAATTGAGCATCTTTTGAACCCCAAGGAAGAGTAAGAATTGGCCAGAGGGCTCAAATCTTAGTGGGGTGGTGACTGGTCAGATTGCTTTTCGTCTGCAGGAGGTTCCACAAGCAGGGAAGGCTGAGGAACCACGGGATTTCTCCTTGATTTTACAACCTGCTCCAGGAAGGGAGAGTACTGTGGCAGCCTCCTGTGGAGGTGACTCTTTTCTTGGCTAATATTTTTGTGTACCACCGGGTGTAAGTTACCTGTACATCAACTGCCATAGTGCAGTTGCTGTAGCTTGTGCTTTACCTTTGGGCTGTGAGGAAAACATCCAAGAAAATTGGGTTGGTTGGAGTTGTAACTTGGCTTCCTAACAGGAGCCTTAAAAAAGGGAAAAAAATAGATTGGTTGCACTAAAATATTCTTGACAGACAATGCATCTGTGGGATACACCGAGTGCTTTGCTGTGGCCGGTGGCTCTGCCTGTGCAGGAGTGTGGAGCAATCTGCCTGTTTCCACAGGACTCTGGGAATCAGTGCTGGTGCAGCAGTGGGATGAGCTGTGGCTGTTCCCAGTGTGCCTTATGCTCCATGCTGGCCTTGCCACTGGAGAGCTTGTGCAGGGAGGAGCAAAAGGGGCTTTTCTTGCCTCTCTTAGAATTTCCCCACTTAACTTCCCATGGGTGAGCATATGGCAACTTGAGCACGGGGCAAATTGGTGTGGGTTTATTCTGTGCTGATAATTGTGCCTGTGCATCTTCTGTCCATAGTAAGGGTGAAGTAGCTCCTCTCTTTTTCCCTGAGTGTTAATTACTGCTCAGGTGGAGCAGGGAGAGCGGCCACAGATGCTCCCAGCAGAGTGGCTAATGCTGTCATTCCTAATGCTCTCTGCTCCCCCGTGGCACCCATTAATCCTGATGCCTGGAATAACGTAACCTTGAGGCAGGTTGGGACACAGGAGTGTCAGTGCCTGAGGGGAGCCATCAAGAGAGATGGAAGGACTTTGTACAAGAGCATGGAGGGACAGGATAAGGGGGATGGATTCAAACTAAAAAAGAGTAGGTTTATATTAGATATTAGGCAGAAGTTCTTCCCTGTGAGGGTGGGGAGGCCCTGGCACAGGTTGCCCAGAGAAGCTGTGGCTGCCCCAGCCCTGGAAGTGTCCAAGGCCAGGTTGGACAGGGTTCAGTAGCAGGTTCCAAACCATGGCAGGAGGGTTGGAACTGGATGATCTTCAAGATCCCTTCCAACCCAAACCATTCCATGATTCTATGAAGCAGGTGGTGTAGTTGGTGCAAACACGTTGCAAACACAGGGGGCTGCTCACGTTGTGCAAACACAGGGGGCTGCTTTTTTTGAGAACTATAGGAAAACTTTCTAGGGATTTCAGTTTCAAAGCTTTCAGGCTTTTTTCCCCCCAAAAGATTGGGATGCTGGATAGACTGCTAATTTCTATCTGGAGTTGGTAACACCACCCTGAGGCATCCGTAGCAGCAGTGCCACAGCAGTTCCTGTCAGGCATTAGCAGCAGTCTGTGCCGTGCCTCCTGCACATGCCTGTGATATTGTTGGTGCTGTTTTCCAAGGAATCAGACTGGACAGGCTGCAAAGTAAGTTAGCAATGCCACAAAGTGTTCAGCCGTGTGCGTTCCCCTCGTGCAGCACAGCTGAGCTGTCGGTGCTGTGGCACCTTCTGTGTGCCAGGGCTGAGCAGGACGGGCTTTCAGCTGCAGAAAGCACCAGCACCTCAAATTTAACACGGCACCCTTATGGCAGACATGGCATCAGGCTGTACTGAGGCTGCACTCCAGCAGCAACGTTTCCATTGACTTTGGCTGTTTTGTGCTGCTGTGATTGTGCTCTCCCCTGCATAAATGCTGTTTTCCTGAGCTGCCGCTCGTACAGAGAGTACGAAGCGCGTTTGGAGAGATACAGTGAGCGGATCTGGACCTGCAAGAGCACAGGAAGCAGCCAGCTGACACACAAAGAGGCTTGGGAGGAGGAGCAGGAAGTTGCTGAGCTGTAAGTACCGGTGGAGACATGGATTTGTGCCTGTCTTTAGGTGTTGGGGCAGAAGAGTGTGCCTGGGAATGCTGTGTGACTGAGGTGAGATAAGGAGCTGGAAGTAGATCTGGGGATTCTGGAGCTGAAAGCAAATTAAGTCCAATTTTGATGCCATCACTAATGCAGTTGAGTAATTTACTTATTTTGGTATTACTTGAACCAAAATAGTTCAGCATATGGCACTTGGCGTGTTTTAAAGCCCCTTGGATAATAGGAATATTTCGAGGGATAAAAATTAAATCTTGAAGGATTTAAAGTAAAAATAAAAAAGAGCTGTCGAAGTTTCACATCAGATAGGTCCACACATGTAATTATTTTTTCCGGATCTGCATTAGAGTTGTTGTACTAAATTAAAAAGAAAAGTGTTGTAGTGAGAGTTTAGGGAATTGCACTGCTTGAAACAACAAAGAACAGAGGGAAAGCAGCAAGACTCCTTGCTCTGTGCAGACCTCCAGTGTTCCTCTGGACTACTGTGGCCCTGACCTCCCCCTCTAGCCCACAGGAGTCCTTGGATGAGATCCAGTATGGCTACAGAAGTGAATTTTCTGTAAAGGTGCAAGTCCTTGGCTCAACCAACGCATGTAACTTAGTGTGTGATTACCAGATTGTAGGAATTTTGCCTAACAAAAGACACGTTTCTCCATTTTGTAAACTCATGATCAGGACTGGGTGACATTTTTCCCTGGACTTAGACTGGGGAGAGTATCAGCAGTACCCACCTAAGAGGCAAAATTTTCTTCTGCCCCTCTTCACATTTCTGATTCATTAGCTAAGAGTTCACAGCCTTTGCCTAAGGAGAAGTTCCCCATCATTTGGGATTAATCACAACCTTAAAGTCAACAAATAAGAAACTCATTTGCTAATAGTCCTACTTTCTGTGAAGGCTGACACACTGCTGCCTTCAGGCTCCGCTTCCTGGTGTTCTTGTTTGAGAGGAGGGTGCAGAGCCAGCTCCATAAATTTATAATCCTGAGTCAAACCCCACTGGTTTAGTGCTGCTTCCTTTTGGTTATCCATGTTGGATTGGTCAGCCACTTCTGAATACATGAAGAAATGTCAATGATATATAAATGGGAGATTTCTTGGTAACAAATTTAGCTACAGTCTCTCTAATTTTGGGGGGGGAAAAAAAGACTGTGAAATGAGATTTTGGTCTTGTCTCTTTGAAACGGGATGAAGACCTTCCCAGGCAGTTTGGCTGCTTTAATACCTGACACTAGGCTGAATAAAAAAGTCCATTTAGTCAGTTTGCTGCCTAAATAAATTTGTTCATGGCAGTTGTAGCACTGCAAATACAGCTGAGGGTTCTCAGCTGTGGATCCCTGAGGCTGGGAAGCCCAAAGTGTTTTGGAAAAATTGAGTATTTTGTCCCTCCCGATGGTAACTTGAAATGGACTTCACTTTGTAGCCTCAAGGCTTTATGCAGCGTATTTCTTAGTGCCCCTGTCAGCCAACTGACCTTACCTTTCATGAAGGAAATTGGGGAAGTAAATTTGTCACAGTGTTTCTCTCCTTTATATGAACAAATTTCAAGATCATGACATGGTGAAACACACAAGATATTTTTCTCTGGAAAGATAATTTGATTGTGTAAACCTGCCTCTGTCTTTTATTTTTACTGTGTTGGCAGAGGAAAAATCTTCATCAGCATTGAGGTGTTGGAGACAAACATTTTAAGGGTAACAAGCCCCAGAATAATGACATGGTCTTGATATATATTTAATATCTAATAGTAATAACCAGCATGAAAGGGCTCACACTCAGTGCTGCTCTTCCTGATTATTTATGGCATTCCTTCTGGGAAGGACCTGGACAATTTTTATTGTCATGCCAGCTAACACCTGGGGGAGGGAGAGCAGCAAAAAGCCCTTGGATGTTTTGCATGCTAATGGGTCATCTGCCTCAGGCATTGTCCTGGCTGTTAACATTCCTGGAACTGGGAAATGGGAGGCTACTTTGCATTTCATCTTTTATCCCCTGAATAATGAAAACTTCTTCTGTGCTTGCTCAGCTTGAAGGAGGAATTCCCCATCTGGTATGAGAAACAGGTGCTGGAAATAGTTCACCACAACACGGTGTCTTTGGAAAAGTTGGTGGATGCAGCCTGGCTGGAGATCATGACCAAATTCGCAGTGGGAGAAGAGTGTGACTTTGAGGTAAGGATCTGTTTTCCCTTTTATCTCTTGCTTCTGCACAGGGCTGATCCCACGGAGCTGAAGGCTGGAGATGGAAGGCATGTATTGGCCACTCACACTGTCAGAAGGATGGTGCGAATTTCTTTTCTATAGGATCCCAATGGCAGCACTTGCTTTTGGATGGAAAATGGTTCCATAAGCAGAAGCATGTGGATATCCCATACTTCCCAGTGGAAGGTGTCCTTGCCCATGGCAGGGGGTTGGAACTGGATGATCTTTAAGGTCCCTCCAGCTCAAACCATTCCAGGGTCCTGGAACGATGGCAAGAGTAAAATGCTGATCTATGTGTGTGCACAGGGAAACAGATACAGTTGTTACAGTGCTTAAACATGTGATGGTTTGTGTATATACTTAAGTATAAATAAATAAGTATAAATAAAAGTTAAAAAGTACCATCTGCCACAATTTTTTTACCTGACACATTCCTAGAAGGAGCAGTAGTCTTAAAAAATGTAGCTTGACCTTAAAAATCTCTAAAAAGCCTCTAATGATTAGAAAGTTCATTCCAAAACTGGGATTTTTTTGTTTTCCCCCTTCCTCTTAGTGCTAAAGCCCATTAGCTCAGGTGTCTTGCTCAGGTCCACTTTTCACCTGTATTTCCCTGCAGGTTGGCAAGGAGAAAATGTTGCCTGTGAAGGTTGTGAAGATCCATCCCCTGGAGAAAGTCGATGAAGAGGCCTCGGAAAAGAAATCGGACGGAGCCTGTGATTCCCCGTCCAGTGACAAGGAGAACTCCAGCCAGGCAGCCCAGGACAACCAGAAGGAAGCTCTCCCAAAGGAGGATGACAACAGGAGGGAAAGCATGAGTAAGCAGGGAGGCAGCATGGCAGTAGGTAGCACCTGGCAGTGAGTATTGGAGTGTATAGACATCTCAGGCCTGGGCTGTGAACGTTTAAGAGTGTTACGGGATGAAATCCTGAAATTGTCCATGTTAGGGATGAATTTTGGGGGCATCACTTGGCTTTCAGCTCTTCTTGCCTGTTTTAAAGCAGAAAATGTGCTGTCATTCTAAGGTGTAATACCAAAGCTGTGCATGAAATGTATGAATTTCTAACGTATAACAAGTGTATTTAAAAAAAAAAAGTGAGGGAAGCAGTAAAAGTTCTTGCAGACTCAAAGTTCTGCTCTGATGTTCATCCTCAGTGCAAACCTCTCTAGCTCCAAAGCCTGTTCTTCTGCAGTCAGAGACAAGCTGTAACTCTCTTTATGTCCCTAGTTGTCATAAAAAATAAGTGTTGGGGTTTTTTTCATTTTGGTTTATCCCCTTTCCAGTTTTCAAATGCTGAGACAAAATTCTTGCAGAAAAATGCATATTAATTTCTTTTTAAGG
This sequence comes from Platyrinchus mystaceus, assembly GCA_035041135.1. Taxonomy (NCBI): domain Eukaryota; kingdom Metazoa; phylum Chordata; class Aves; order Passeriformes; family Tyrannidae; genus Platyrinchus; species Platyrinchus mystaceus. The sequence continues at coordinate 11,159,340 of JAWWLV010000053.1, read as the reverse complement.
GTTCAAAATAAAATATGCTTTGAAACCTTATTCCCCTCTCCTACCTGTTCCTCCTTGCTGCAGAGCTAAGCAGTGATACCCAAGGTTTTTCTTGACTCTGAGAAGGTGTTGTTGAAAGAAAACCACAATAAGTTGTCCTGTGTGACTTCTTAAAAATAGATTTCTTTAAAATAGATTTCAAAAGGTGTTTTCAAACAAACAAAAAACCCCCAGTCTCACAGTGTAGCTCTGACCTGGAGAGCTTAATTTTAAAGGCTTATAAATGGAATAAACTGCTGGCAGTTGTAAATAGCCACTCCAGCATCTGGGGAGGGGGTGTGTGTGACCTCTGACGTGGGGAAAAGGAAACTCTGAAACCAGTCCAGCAAGCAAATAGCAAAGTCAGAAGTGGAAAACAAGCTCTACCAAACTCTAGTCCTGAGCTTAATAATTGACACCTCTTTCTGATGGTACTGGAAAATGTTCTGAGCTGTTCTGATTTCATTGCAGTGTCCTGTAGAACCAGGAAGGAAAAGAAAAGGTGTTGTAGAAATAATCTGGCCTTATACACATCCTTTGAAACAGGAGTTGTGCTTGGAGAGGGGCCAGTGATACTTAAATTATTTATATATACATATATATTTTGTTGAGTGCTGTACAAGGCATAGGAAGTACTTTTTACTTTAAAAGTGCTCAGTGACCAAATTTCCAGCAGCATTTTTGGACCTGGGTGTTTTAGTGAGGGTTTCCCGTGATCCATTGTGCAGTATTCCAGCAGCTGTGTCCAGCTGTGCTCGTACTGGCATTGCCAGTGCAGCGCTCCAAGGTTGGATATCACGGGAATGGGGCTTCTTGCTCCCATTTCAGCCTCTGGCTCAGCTGGTTCTGGCCTGTGTTTGGTCACCTCTGTAAGCTGGGACTGTCCTCCCCTTTCTGGAAAAGATGAACCTCAGCATTTTCCAACACAAGACTGGCAGAATCATAGCCTAAGCGGGCAAAGCAGTAAACGCTCATCTCTTAATTGCTTGTACATATGCCTTTATTAAAAGGATATTTTACTGCTAATGCTTTTATATTCTGGGTTTTCATAGAACTTAGGTTCATAGGAATTATTGAATTATGACATTATCAAATTATTGAAATCGTTATTGAATCAAATTATTCCAGAGTGTGTTGAAATAATTGTGTAGCATTTGTTACAGCTACACAGCAGACTGCAGAAGTAGGAAAATGCTGTCACTTGGTGGGTTCCAGTGCTGAACTGCACCACAGAAGCAGGATATGGAGTCTGGGTGTTCCCAAACATACTGACCTGGACTTTTTCTCTCTAATCATGTTCACACTTGACCACTGGTGATGTGGATTGAGGTCACTACACAGGAGTGAGTGTTTGGAAGCAGTAACAGGCTCTGTCTGTGTTGTAAAAGCTGTGTCTGCCTGTGCACACATGAGGGCGCAGAGTGAACCTTGGCAGTTTTGCTAATACTTGTTAGTTTTCTTGGAGGAGAAAAGGGGCAAGAGAGAGTTTCAGTCTCTCTGGTTAGCAGTCTGCTCTCCTTCAGAAGCTAAAAACAAGGCTTTATGCCAGCTTTATTGCATCATTTGTGCAATATGAAGTGACTTTGTATTGTTAGGTGCTTAGGGAGTGAACTCTGGAAAATCTGCAGGAGTGAGAGGAAAGGTTAGGTTGTCCTGAAAATGGATGGTGAACTGCTGAAGGCAGGTTCTGCAGCTTGAGCTTTAAGCTGAAGGAGATAGATTTAGATTAGATATTATGAAGAAATCCTTCCCTGTGAGGGTGGGGAGGCCCTGGCACAGGTTGCCCAGAGAAGCTGTGGCTGCCCCAGCCCTGCAAGTGTCCAAGGCCAGGTTGGATGGAGCTTGGAGCAACCTGGGATAGTGGAAGGTGTCCCCTTGGTGAATTTTACAGATGTTTTCTCCCTTTGCAAAGCTCTCTGCAGAGAGATGGGTTTAAATGCAGATGGTCCTTTATACTCCTTGAAAAATGTGTTACCCCCTACCTCAGGGCTGGTTAAGGCCTCCATTCCCAGGATTCTTTAGGATATTGTGAAGCTCAATTTGGGATATTTTCCTGATGTTCTGGTTTAACACTGTACAGATAGTGAGTGGTAGGGTGCTTTAATCTTTTTGTTTTACTCTAATGTGAAGACAATGTCTCACCTTGCTCTATCAGATGATCGAGCCCGGAGGTCTCCTCGGAAGCTTCCCACTTCTTTGAAGAAGGAAGAAAGGAAGTGGGTTCCACCTAAATTCCTGCCACACAAATATGATGTGAAACTGAAAAATGAAGATAAGGTGAGTTGTCTGCTTCAGTCATTTCTGTTAGAACACGAATATGCAAGTATAATTAATCACTATCAGTGATTATACAGCACAATGTAGCAGTTTCTGTCAGAGCCATGGCATTGGAAGCAGGAGAGTTGTCTGTAGGGCTGACCAGCCGGGCTGTTTCTATCTGTAATTGGGTTTTGTACATGGAAACACCTGGTGCTACACACTGAGTCACAGGGCTTTAGAGTGGTTGCTGTTAAGTGGCCCATCTCTGGTCAGACAGTTAATGAGACCAGTTAAATCATGAGTGACAGTTGCTGCTCTCGTTCTGAGCTGCTCCAAGTTGGAGGTAGTGGTGCCTTGGGAAGCTCTGGGCAGCTGCCTCGCTGCTCTGTGCTTTTTGTCAGCTCTTTGCTAATTTGACAAGAGAGGCAGTACTGACCTCCATTTAATGAGTACTACGTGTAGAGTTGATCCTCTAGTCTCAGGAAAAAAAATCAAAACAAAATAAACATGAATATGTAAAAGCTTTTAAGTCAGTAGCAAGCACGAACTGGAGGAAGGTCAGAGATAAAGCAGTGGGCTCTGGAAAGAAATCTGCAGCATAAACTCATGGTTTTAACTGTTTTTGGCTGACTGATTCTCCTACCAATCTCTGTCTCAATTCTGCAAGTTCTGTTTGGTTTGAGTCTTTCCAAGAGAGCTTTGAAAGAGCGAGGAGTTGGTGGACACGAAGCAGTACAACAGTCCTGCTCCTTTTAGCTGCGTGATCTGTGTTGATGATGTGATTAGAAGCTAATCATTAACATCCTCTCTGTTTGTGATCTCCCAGATCATCAGCAATGTTCCAGCAGACAGCCTGGTCCGTACAGAGCGCCCTCCCAACAAGGAGATCCTGAGGTACTTCATCCGGCACAACGCGCTCCGCGCTGGCACCTGCGAGAATGCCCCGTGGGTCGTGGAGGATGAGCTGGTGAAGAAATACTCTCTGCCCAGTAAATTTAGTGACTTCTTGCTTGACCCACATAAGGTAAGAATTCCTAAAAGTACCTTCTTTGCTTTCTCACCCGTTCTGCACTCTTAGTCTTGGCAGAGTTCAGTGTGCTGGGTGGGTTTTACAGTCACAGAATCATTAGGGCTAGAAGGGCCCCCTGAGATTGAGTCCCACTGCTCCCCCAGCACTACCAAGGCTACCCTGGAACAATGTCCCCAAGTACCACATCTACATGTCCTTTAAATCCTTCCAGAGATTTGAAGGTTGACCCTTGAGAGGTGACACAGCTTGAGTGTCTGAAAGGGTCTGCTCTGAAAATTTGAGGTGTAACTGCCTTTTTGAGTTTTTCCAGTATTTATGTTACTTGTCTACAACTAAAGACATTTTCTGGAGTAAGAAAAATGGAAGAGCTCAGTCCTACCTGGTAGTGTCAAGTAGTGGGCCCTTTCTATAGTTTCAGGAGCTGGATGTGTGTGACATCATGATGCCTGACTCTTGTATGGGACTGGACTGAGGGTTGGCAGGACTGAGGGTTGGCAGATACCAAAAATTTTGTACTGAATACTCAATTATCAGGGATGTGTATTTTCCAGCTCTTTGTACTTGCCAGCCAAAGACAGTTAACCAACTCAATGCCATATCTTGAAACCTGCAGTTCTAACATCCATCTTTGGGTGTTGGAAGCACTGTTTTGTTCATTTTGTAAACTCACTTTTTCATGGACTTTGTCAAGTGTTGTTCTAAAACTAAAAGAGAAATATTTGTTCAGGACAAGGGGGAGTGGCTTCAAGCTCACAGAGAGTAGGTTTGGATTGGATATTGGGAAAAAATTCTTTATTGTGAGGGTGGGGAGGCCCTGGCACAGGTTGCCCAGAGAATCTGTGGCTGCCCCATCCCTGCAGGTGTCCAAGTTCAGGTTGGACGGGGCTTGGAGCAACCTGGGCTAGTGGAAGGTGTCCCTGCCCATGGCAGGGAGGTAGAACAGGATGATCTCTAATGTCCCTTCCAATCCAGGCCATTCTCTGATTCTGTGATTGTAGAAGCCTGTTACCCTTAATGCATTGAGCAATTTCATTGGAAAATTAAAAATATGGGCAAAAATAATTGACAGAAAGATCTAGATAACCTTTATTTACCTTCCAGTATTAATACAAAGTTATTTTTTTCTTTAATTTTAGTATATGACTCTCAACCCCTCAACCAAGAGGAAAAGCTCTCGATCACCTGACAGAAAGCTTGCTAAGAAATCCAAAACAGATGGATCATCCCTGGGGCAGCCTCTGAGCCCCACCCTGTGGTGCCACGTGCATTTGGAGAAATCTATAATTGGATCTCCACTGAAGGTGAAAAACTCTAAGAATTCAAAAAGTCCTAAAGAGGAGCTGGAAGAGGTGATGAAAATCATGTCACCTGCTAAACTTGGTTCTAACTTTCACATTCCAAAGAGGAGTCGATTAGGAAAGGGCAACAACAAATCCTTGGACAAAAAACAAAGGGGCAAGAGGGTTCTGAATGGGCAGAAGTCATCGGGAAAAGCCAAGTCTCCCAGGAAAGGCTTGAAGACCCCCAAGATGAAAATGAAACAAATGACACTGCTGGACATGGCTAAAGGTACCACTAAGGTGTCCAGGACTCCCAGGAATTCTGGAGGCACCCCTGGCTCCTCCAGGAAACCCCAGAAGCACCTGCCTCCTGCAGCACTCCATCTCATTGCCTATTACAAGGAAAACAAGGACCGGGAGGACAAGAAAAGTGCTCTGTCCTGCATCATCTCCAAGACTGCTCGGCTGCTCTCCAACGAGGACCGGGCCCGGCTCCCCGAGGACCTGCGGGGCTTGGTGCAGAAACGCTACGAGCTCCTGGAGCACAGGAAGAGATGGGCCACCATGACTGAGGAGCAGAGGAAGGAGTACATGAAGAAGAAGAGGGAGAAGCTGAAAGAGAAACTGAAGGAGAGAGCGAAGGAGCGGAAGGAAAAGGAGATGAAGGAAAAACTGGAAAAACAGAAGAGATTTGAGGACCAAGATCTGAAAGGGAAGACGCTGCCTACTTTCAAACTGGTTGATACTCCAGAAGGACTTCCTAACACACTCTTTGGGGATGTGGCCATGGTGGTGGAGTTCCTGAGCTGTTACTCAGGGTTATTGATGCCGGATGCTCAGTATCCCATCACGGCCGTGTCCCTGATGGAAGCCCTTTGTGCAGAAAAGGGAGGCTTCCTGTACTTGAACCGAGTACTGGTGATTCTCTTGCAGACCCTGCTGCAGGATGAAATTGCTGAAGATTATGCTGAGCTGGGAATGAAGCTCTCTGAGATCCCGCTTACCCTGCATTCCGCTTCCGAGCTGGTTCGCCTGTGCCTGCGCAGGTCGGATGTGCAAGAGGAGAGCGAGGTCTCGGATAACGTAGACGAGAGCAAGGATTCGGCAGCTTTTGATGATAATGAAGTACAGGATGAGTTTTTGGAGAAGCTGGAGACATCTGAGTTCTTTGAGTTGACTCCTGAGGAGAAGTTGCGGATCCTTGGAGCGCTGTGCCACCGGATCCTCATGACGTACTCGGTGCAGGACCACGTGGAGGCCAAGCAACAGGCGTCGGCTGAGCTGTGGAAGGAGCGCCTGGCCGTCCTCAAGGAGGAGAATGACAAGAAGAGGGCAGAGAAACAGAAGAGGAAAGAAATGGTGGCCAAGAACAAGGAGAACGGCAAAGATGAGCATATGATGGGCAGGAACGAAAAGAAAAAAGAGATGATGAAAATAGAGCACCGGGCGGAAATGGAAGCCGACGACATGATCAGTGCTGTGAAGAGCAGGCGCCTTCTTGCCATCCAAGCCAAGAAAGAGAGGGAGCAACAAGAAATACAGATGAGAGGTAAGAAAAATACCAAGAGAGTGTGTCACGGAATAACTTCCTGGCAAAATTCATGGCCTGTTTTCAGAAGCATTGCCTGGTTATGTGGGATTTGCTCACTGGAGGTCTCTAACTCAGCTGCTGTGGTTCTTGTGGCAGCTCAAAATCTGGAGTTTTAAGAGAAAGCAGTAACTGCTTCTAATTTTTTATCTGTGGGTGTTTTTTGTTCAGTACCTTTCTAATTTTGTCAGGCCAAGGAAGGTTAGACGACAGTTTTGGAAACAGAAAACATTGCTCCAAAGAGAAAACAACCAAAAATTTGTCTGTGTCCATATATCATCTTGTTGTTCAATAGAGGGGAGCTGCTTCCTGTCTGAAAGCCAGTTCCTACAGCTGCTGCTGGCCTTGCTGCCCTGAACATAATCAGGCTGATGCCATCAGCCCTTCTCCCAGATCAGGAGGACTTGGACAATAAACCTCAGTTTGCAGTTTCTCACTTCAAAAAATTACTTATGGAGCTGTGTAAATATAAACTGTCCACTCAAACCTCTCTAAATCATGAGTTGCAACACCAAACTTTGTGTGTGTCTGTGTAAGGAGTGCTGTTTGCTGAGGGGTGTGGATGTGAAAAGCAAAACACTTTGGAATTACATGTTAATGATTTTTGGGGGGGTTGTAAATGTGGGTACTGGCCAGAGGAAGGTGGACAGCACAGCTTGTCTTGGTTATTTCTGAAAAAATTGAGGGACAAGCATCCCACATGGAGCCTGGCTTGTGTGCCTTAGCTGGAATGTGGGAATATCTGTTCTAGGAGACCAAGAATCCCAGAATGGTTTACACTGGGAGGGACCTTAAAGCTCATCTTGTTCCACCCCCTGCCACGGGCAGGGACACCTTCCACCAGCCCAGGTTGCTCCAAGCCCCGTCCAACCTGGCCTTGGACACTTTTGCAGGGATGGGGCAGCCACAGCTTCTTTGGGCAGCCTGTGCCAGGGCCTCGCCACTTTCACAGCCAAGAACTTCCTCCTGTTATCCAGTGTAAACCTCCTCTCTGTCAGATTAAAGCCATCTCACAGTCAGAGGTTTCTCTTTCACCTCTCTGGTAACATATGTACACTGGGAGCACTGACCTCTTCCAAGTTAAACCCATCAAGATTGCAGCCAGTGCTGCCCAGCTGGTCTCTTAAAACCACTGCAAGAAAGCAGAAATGTATATTTTTATTCTTTTTTGACTTCAAAAGAAGCTAATGCAGAAGTTCCTGTTGAGATAATGTTGTTATTATCAGTATTTTCTTGATAGTAAAAGTCAAGTTACTTACATTTCCTTGTTACTGCAGCACCTACTAATTGTTCTTTGCCTTATCACTCCATGAAGGAGTAGCTCCCACACAGGCTGTCCAAAGTGATGGAGAGCTGGAAGCTTGTACAGCTAAGGAAGCCTGCTAGAGAGGAAAGTGCACCTGAGAGTAGCTCACCTTCACATCTGAAAATGAGGTGTGGGCAGGAACCCTCTAGTTTGGTGTCTTTGTTCTCATTTTGTTTGAACAATTTTGGCATATGAATAAATTCAAGTGTCTTTCCTTGGGTCTTCCTTATCCTGTCACTTGGTGGTACCTGCTGCAACTGCTCTGTGCAGCTGGCTGGGAAAAATCCCTGTGTCCTGAATGCCCACCACATCCCATGTGGGCAGATTGGAGAGCTGGGTGGCAGAATGGCTTGGGTTTGTCTTTGGAGTCTTGGCTCTTGATGAGAGGGCACTGAGGAGGAGGGAGGTGGCACTGGGGCCAGCATCAGGCGGGAAGACTTGAAGGTGTCAGGGAGAGAAGGAATTCTGGAGGGATCATATCAGTACCACCTGCTGAAGGGGTCTCCTGATGTGGTTTCTGAGGCTCAGATGTAAAAACTTGGCAGTTGGCTGTTGCTCCTTGCTCTAGTTTCAGCCCTGTGACGCAGGGCGAAGTCATAAAATTTAGGGAGGAGTTGATATTTACGGACCTGAGTTGGGCAGCTGCTCGTGCCTGGCAGGGTGGGACTAACAGGACAGTTTGCTGCAGTTGCTGTTAGTTGGGTTGTTGGTGGTGGTATTTTGTTATAAAAGCTGATCCTTCAAGTTGGTGTAACAAATGCCAAGGGTATGTTTTTCATCAGGTCTCCTCTAATCAGGATTAATTACATTGGCAGGACTTCAGAGCCTTACCAGGTATTTACTAATCAACTGTTATATCAAACCTGGCTTGATACAGAAAATGGCTCCGAGATGGGAGTAGGTGGGAGGCTGGGAAAAGTCCTGAGGAGCAGGTACCTTGTCCCTGGGCCTCAGGCAGCACATGGCCTCTCTGTGCTGCCTTTACCTGTCCCCCTGCACCTCTGCCCTCCATTATGGTCTAATTCCACCTGCTTCAGACTCCTCTGTGAGGCTTCAGGGTCACCTAATTGTGGCCTTACAGTGCCTGAAGGGAACCTACAGTGAAGGGGGAGAGAGCCTGAAGTGACAGGACAAGGGGCAATGGCTTCAAACCGAGAGTAGGTTTAGATTGGATAACAGGAGGAAATTCTTGGCTGTGAGGCTGGTGAGGCCCTGGCACAGGTTGCCCAGAGAAGCTGTGGCTGCCCCATCCCTGGAAGTGTCCAAGGCCAGGTTGGATGGGGCTTGAAGCAGCCTGGGCTAGTGGAAGGTGTTCCTGCCCACGGATGATGAGATGATCTTCAAGGTCCCTTCCACCCCAAACTATTCTGTGATTCCATGGCACTGCTTTGCTTCCTGCTCCTTACCTAGAGATGTGAAAAGGCATGTTTTGCTCTTTAATCTCTTGCCAGGAGCCTGTGATGCTGGGATTTAGGCCACTTTGTATTTTTCTTTTCCCTGTTTTTTGTCCACAGCCATGGATATTGAAAGCTACTAAAATTTCAGTACTTCTATCATGAGTGGGAGGACTGAGGTTTCTATTTTAATGCTCTCCCACATTTCCTACAGTGGGAAATAACAATAAGGACTAATTTCTCCAGACAATTTTTATCCAGGCTTTCTTCAGCCCAATTCATCCTTATGCCTTGACTTCTTAATTTTTGATTTTTTTTCTAGAATGGTGGGTGGAAAGCAAAACAAAAGGTTGGGCGGTTGTGCTAAAAGAATATTAACTAAAATCCCCAATAGATTTTTTTTTTTTTAACCCCCACAGTGTAGTAAAATAAAAGACAATATTGGTGTCTGGATACAACAAAGGAAAGCTAATTCTGCTCTGTGCTAATTCCAACAGTGAGGATGGAGAAAGAAGCAGAGGAAGAAAGAATCCGGAGGCATAAAGCTGCAGCTGAGAAAACTTTCCAGGATGGAATTGCCAAAGCCAAGCTGGTGATGCGCAGGACCCCGGTGGGCACCGACCGGAACCACAACAGGTGGGAAAGGAAACACCCCTGAGCTGGCAGCTCTGCCCTGGGAGAGGGGCTCTGTCAGACAGCAGCCCCTGGAAAGAGGTGTGGGAATTTTGGAGAAGAGAGAACGGAGGTTTTTGTGGATGTGGAGTGTAGTGGCTGGGTACGTGCCCAGCTTTCTGAGGCCTTCCCATGGAGGTCAGGATCACTCAGCCTCGATGCTCAGGACCCTCATTACAGTCATCTTGTCTTTTTTTTCCATGTTTGTTGCACAGGAATGCTCTTAGAATGGATTCTAAAAAAAAGCTTTCCACGTTTCTCAGCTGGGCTAAGATAGACACATGTGGATTCAGATGCACACAGAAGCTTCTCCCCTCAATGCAAATAAAAGCCTGTGTGTGTAACCAGCCAGCAGAGGAGGCAGGGGCCTGTTAACACACGTGTTTTCTGCAGGTATTGGCTGTTCTCAGATGAGGTTCCTGGCTTGTTCATCGAGAAGGGCTGGGTACATGACAGTATAGACTACAGGTTCACCCTGCCCCACCAGAAAAAGGAAGATCCGAAGAAGGACCACAGCCCTGGAGGTATGGTCACCACGCTTCTCTGGGGGCAAAAATCCACATGGGGGGAAGGAAACTTAACACTTGTATGTGGAAATAGTTCTTGGCACAAAAGAGCCTGCTATAATCTGACTCCAGCTGGGTTTCAGTCCTGGTTATTTCTTCCTTTTGGAACATCACAGGCTGGCACTGAGTCCATCTGCAGCAATCCTGCATGGGAGAGCTTATGGGGTTACATCTGAGCCCTCACCTGGTGGGACTGTCTTGGACAAGGGGCAGAGCAGATATATGTAGAGGAATGAAACAGAGCAAACCTACAATGAGATCCTTCATCCAGGTGTAACTTAGCAGTCACCTTTCTTAGTGGCTGGTTGAGTTGGAGGTGTATCATTCCAAGCCCCTCTATGGGTATATTTTCTTACGTAAACTCTTTCAAATACTGATCAGCTCTGTTCTTGTACATCTCCAGCTGTTTTTATCTCTCAGCTGCTACCCATGTGCCTTCCCAGCCAGTGGGCAGGATTTCATCATGTTCCCTTGGAGAATTAACAAGCAAGTGCTTAAATGAGCAGGGGTTTAAATCCATGTCAGGATTTAAAACCATTGTCCAAGATGCTCAGAAATGCAAACACATGCTGCTTATAACTCCTTCAATTCTCAAAGTGCATTGGCAGTACACACCTAACAAGTGAAACTGGGGGTTTTTCTGTTTTGGGAATAGCAGCAATGCTGCTCAGGAATCCACCTGAGCCTGTGCTTTTCTCTTGCAGAGAAGCGGAAGAGCACAGGCAGCGACGGCCGAGGGACCAAACTGCCCCGCTCCGTGCCCAGCACAGACCTGCCTGCTGAGACCACCACTCCCAAGCAGGGCCAGAACTTATGGTAACGCACATTATTATAGCTCCAAAATACTCAAGAGTGTAGAGGTCGAGGAGTCTAGACACATTTCTTTTGCTAGGCCCTGCTACAAACCTGTTACTCTTTCAGTGCTGAGCAGTTGGGTTGGTTCAGCAGCTCCCCAGGCCTCTGCTTCTGATGTTATCACTGCCCTGCTAACAGAGGAGCCAGTCCAAGAGCCAGTGGAATATTTATTCAACCTAATCAATCAGACTTAAAGCCAGTAAAAATTAAGCTGGTAATATGCTACTTTGATGTATTGCTGTGTACTTACCAGTATTGGTAAGTGATACCTAAAAAAAAAAAAAAGAGGAGGGGAGCAGTGTCAGGGTTTTTGTTTGTGGTTCATCTCAGTGGACCTGAGTTGAGGCACATGGGGCCCTTGAGCACAAGAAATTTAAATCTTCCTGGACATCTCTGAGACAGGCCTATATCCTTCCTGTTCCTTTACTATATGAGATGTGCACAGCCCTCCCCCAGCTCCTCATCTCCTCCAGTGTCTTCTTCCCAGGCTTCCTAACAGGCTGTGGTGGTGTCCATTTGTTTTCCTATAGCACCATAGAATTAATTTTTGTCTCTGCTGATAATTAATAGCTTAGCCAAGTTATTTTTCCATGCTGACAGCCTGTTATCCCTGTAATGCTTCCCAGTGCCAAGCAGTGTCTTCTAAGTGAATCAGATCTCCTTTGAGCATGTTTGATTGGAACTTGCTCCAGTAATTGGCCCTACCAGTGTCCTTAAAGAAATTCTCCTGTGTTGAATGTTGCTCTGTGTGTTAAGGAGGACTCAGCAGTGTCCCCACACCAGAAAACACTGGCTAAAAACCTCTTAACTGCCTGTAAAGGACTCTGTGTTTTTTAGTTAATGCTGAGAAGTACATGCTCCTGTAGGTCCCCTCTTAGCAGGGTCTCTTCCCCAGAGCTCTCCACTCCTGACACACAGAGTGGGGTTACTTGGTCTTTGAGAAATAGAAGTTGACTCAGCTCCAAGGCATAGTTGCCAGTCAGAACTACTTTACCAAACATGTTCCTGCTCACCCACCACGAACTGTCAAAGAGGCTGAAATCTGTGGCCGTCTTGATTCATCTGAGCCATCAGCATTGAGGGATGACTCTTTGTATTGCTCTACCCCTTCTGTTATGGCAGCAAGGTGTAGGGGATGAGAGTTCCTGTGCTTTCCTTCTCTGCCCCATCCTGCCATGAGAAATCCCCACCCCATTCTCAGTCTGGGCCTTTGCGTGTCTTGTTACCTGGCCAAAATTCAGGCAATTGGGCTTTCCTAGGGAATGGGTGTGCTGCACAGGGTTGTGGAGGGCAGTATGATCCACAGGGAAGTCTCTGCTCTTCCTAACTGCCTTCCCTGTCTTGATCTTCATTGAGCAGAGATGGCAAGGTGTGCTTCAGGAGAAGGACCAATTCTGTAAGGAAAACAGTACCTTAAATTTAGAGTGCATATTGCTAACCTTGAGGGCAGCATAGAGGCAATTAACACAGAATTCCTGTAACTTGTAACTCCAGGCTGAACTTGAAAAAGCACAGTGCTTGATCTGCTCTGTCATGTTGGCAACTCCCAAGGACATGCTGAGAGAGATCAGAGTGGGGACAGAGGCAGGAGTACTGCATGGAGTAACCAGTCACACAGCCTGGGAGGAGCAGCTCTTGGAACCAGGTCCTGGACACACTCAGTGCTGAATTATGTTCTGTTTTGTATGAAGTGGCCATAATGGATGGTGTTCTCCTTTTTGTAAAAAAGAGAGCAACTAAAAGAATTAAGAAGCTTCTTTAAAAGCTTAATGGCAGCCAGAAGCCTAAAACACTTTCGGAGAGTTTTAGACGCTTTAGAGCAAGTGCTGCCTCTTACCTTTGAGAAAAAGGTTGGAGGAACTTGGGGAAAAAAAACAGCAGCAGCAATAACAAAACATTCTGATTGTGGCTCACATCAGCATAAGGAAGCTGTTAAAAGTAAGAAAGCCTACTTAAAAACCTGTGGTTGAGTCTAAGTGAAAGAAATAAAAGGGATGCTAAACTGAAGTACAGACTAAGGGGAAAACAATTTTCATTTTCCCTTGGGAAACAATCTTGCTTCACCAGATCTGTTGTTACAAGGTTTGCCTTAGGAGAAGAGGGAAGCTCTTCTCATGACTGAATATAATTGGCCAAGGAACATGAAATAAATTACAGAAATACTCCAACCTGTATGTTCAGCATGGAGATGGAGAGTAATGCTAGAGGAGAATAGGGAAGCGTCCTGAAGACAGAGGATTTCTTTTGATACAGAAAAAAGGGATCAGGAAATTAAACTAGCAAATGGCAGTTCTGAAATAGGAAAGTGCTGCAGCTGAGGTACACAACTCACTGCTGTCAGCTGCTGTGGATTGTGAATAGCACCTGTTCAAAGCTGGACAAACTGCTGAGACAGGAGTTCACTGAGGAACAGGAAGCACAGAGGTTCTTGTCCTGGCACACAGGGAAGTCCTTGAACCAGCAGATGCTGCAGTCTGGAGGGGCAGGTACCTGTGCTGCCCCTTGGCCACTCAGACATAAGACACTGAGCTGGGTAGGATTTTCTTGGCCTGGCCACAGCATCTTTAATATCTGTCCTTTCTAGTCCCTGCTGGGAAGGACTCTAAATGCTGACAATCACAGCACCTGCTGTTTTTTCATGAGATTCTTGTGCCCCTGTGCATTGTTGTGCCAGGCAGGGCAGCTGGGAGCTGCAGTAATGCAGGTGGAGGATCTGAGCCAGGCGTGGGCCTTGAGCAGGGGCATGGGGGCAGCTTCTCAAAGGACACATAACCCCTTCTAATTGACCCCTCTGCTGTGCTGGCTGCCTCTCCCTGACTGACAGGGCATCCAAAGCCCTGCCTGCAGCTAAGCAGTAAGCTCCCTCAGCTGAAAGGCTTTTCCTTAAAGCTCTGGAGCTGCAAAGAGCCTGTTTGCTAAGTACCTGTCTGACAGCTGCCACCATTTACAGGTAAGCTTCCACAAAAAGCCAAGTGACAGCCTGAGAGCTGTTATTTCAGGGGATAGACAGGAACTAGAATTTCCCTCTGAGGAAATCCATATTCCTATTCCTGTGTTTTCCTCTGGGGCCATTGTCATTGATCTCTCCCATCTCAAGGACTCTCTTGAGCATCGATGGTTATGGAAGAGTCTCCTCCTTGGCTGCTTTTTGCACGTTGTCCTTGGACATCCTGAGGAGCCCTGAACCCACAGCAAAGTCCTTGGCTATCTACATGCCCTGTTGTTGGGATGCAAGGACTCTTCCAGCCATAACTCATGATGTTGGCATGTGCATAGGAAGCTTCATTTCTTTGTGTTTTGCTTTAAGTCCTGCTGTCTGTCTCTTTTCCTAGTGGTGTGTCTGATGTGGGATTGAGTAACCTCACAGTGCACGTAGAGCATCTTTAGCTTTACCCTTTTATACTTCAGAGCAATGAGACTTTGAAATTAAATACCAAATCAACTCTGAATAGTTGTATTTCACGGTCCTGCCCCTTTTCTCCTCAAGGATGGGATGGGAGCTGGTAGGATACTGATAAAGGGAGAAAAAAGATTTCATACTTCTGCCAATAGTTACACAAACAGTGTCTCATGGAAATGGTTTTGCTTTCAGTACTTTGTCCCCAAAAAGAAGAGGGCCCAGTGTTTTGTCCTAAAAGTGCAGAGGCTGAATCATTGTACAGAATCATTAACACTTGGTTGCTTCTGTCTTCTCCAGACAGATGGCCCAGTCCCTTTCCTAACCTTGTGCCCCACTTGCACAGATATTGATGCTTATTGAAACTCCGTTTAAAGTTTCCGGGCACATGATCCATGAAGAAGTTTGTCCATATCCATAGTGCTTGTGAGCTGTGTATATCCTGGTCTTCCCTGCAGGAATCACAGGTCACACACAGCCTTTGCAGGGTATTAGCATTCAGGAGACTTCTTGCTCATCCTGGTCAGAAAGCAGTTGAATTTTGGAAACAGTGGCATCTCTGCAGAGTAACTCCCGTTGTTCTTCATCTATTAGGAATTCAGCATGGTTTGGCGGGTCCCCTCAGCAGACAATTTGAGTTAACCATGAGTGGGTGCTGACAGACTCCATTCTCAAGCCTATACTCTACAGATGGAGTTCCCCTGTTTCCACCAACCCTCCAGAGCAGGTACTGGTCCTGGGCTCCTCTAGATGTTGTCCTCTCGATTTCCTCATTCCCTAGTCCAGGTTTTATAGCTTTCTCTGTCCCTTGCAGCCTTGTAGCCTGAGAACAGGGAGGAATTCTCAGCTTGAGTGAATACTGGGAGCTACTTTTGACTTGCTGCTTGTGCCATTTGTCCCTTCTGTTTTGGTTGCTGACCAGTCTGGTTTGTACTGCCAGAAATGTCAGGAGAGAATCTAGGCTGTTCTTTAGGGATGTAGGAAGCCCTTACACCAGTCAGGATTTCCCCCTTCTAGATCAGTTTGAAGACTTCCATCTGGTCTTGACTCTCCCAAAGTCATCTTTCCCATCCCCCTGGAGTGTGGGCTTAAACTGTGTCAGGCCACATGAAAGGCATTGCTTGCCTTCCTCTCCCTCTTGGAAAGACTTACTATTGCCTTCCCTCTTTAAAATGCCAGCCCTCTCTTACCATGTCCATGCTCCCAGCCTGCAGCTGGTTGAGCCCCAGTTGGAGGTGCAGGTAGTTCCTGCAGGTAGTAGGGAGTGCCTAGAGCTAGTTTGGGAACCAGGAGCTGTGGCTGCACAGAACAGCAAAGTGCCACTAATAAGTGGCTCTGATGTGTTTATATATTGCACGTTTGAGTTCAGGCTGATGGAGAACAGATTTCTCCCAGAAATCCCAGTTCTTACACTCAGGGTGAATTGGGAAGACTCAAGTACCTGTTGCAGATGTTCTTTTTTCCCTGTCCAGTTTCCTTTTCAGCAGGGACAAAGTTGTGCCAGGGCTTACCTCTGGCTTTGTTAAAAGGATGGAAGCTGCTTTCTGCAGCTGCCCAGCAGCCTGTGTTGTCTTTTCCCAAAACACTGGAGAATCCAAGTGCCGTATGCTGACTGTTTCCAGTGCCTTTTCCTTTTTACAGTAAGACAACACAGTTCAGGGAATTCCTCCTTGATTTGCCACCATGAGGGAAAGCTGAGAAAGCTTGGGCATGGTTGACTTGGATATTTTTCCAGCTGGATCCTGTGGTGTGTCACCAACAGTGTCTCATGTTGTTTCATCATAACCTGGGCAACCATCTCAATGTGCCTGGGAATCTGGGTATCTGCAGGGCAGCTGGTTTGGAGCTTGGTTTATGCCGTTTCCAGGTGGTGACAGACTCTGCTCAGTGAAGGAGATCTGGAGCTGCTCCATCCTGTTTCTCACAGGGAGGGGATGCAAAGGATAGTGGTAGCCAAGAGTTTTGATCTCAGGGTGCAGAGGGTTGGATGTTGCAAGTGACTGGCAAGAAACCATTTTCCTTCCATTTTTAAACAATCCTGTGTTTTATTAGAGTAATTAATTTCCTAGCTGAATGCAAATTGTGAGGCCATTCCCCCTAATACAAGCACACTAGAATTAGAAAATATTTTCTTTTCAGATCTGGAATTTAGTAAGTATTCGTGCCTAAAATAAGCCTTGTGGAGACTGGTATTCCAAGAGGAGCCAGAACAGCATCTTTATCTAGTTGTTGCTCAGCTCATCTGAGCTTGTGCCCAAGAAGAAAAATTAGGTCTGGAATCTTCTCTGTTGCTGGTAAGGATCACAGAATGGTCCTTTGCAGCTGTTTCCGTATGGAGGTGATCTTCCTAATCCATGACTTTTTTTCTGAAGAGCAGTCCTCTTCTAGAAGATTTGGAATTAGTCTTGTTTTCTGTAAATGAGCTCTGAAGCTCAGGTTGAATCCCTGCCCCATCAGATGGGCCTATGGCATCCTAGAACAGAGTTGGAAAAAAAAAAGAGGGAAAGAGCAGAATTTCAGGCTGCCTTAAAACTAGTTTAAATCTACAACCCAGTGTGAAAACATGATTGTGCTTTGGAATCACAGAGAGGATGCCTGGTTTAGAGAACTCCGCAAAAGTGTTCCCCTTTTAGATTGGGATAACTGCTG
This sequence comes from Platyrinchus mystaceus, assembly GCA_035041135.1. NCBI lineage: Eukaryota > Metazoa > Chordata > Aves > Passeriformes > Tyrannidae > Platyrinchus > Platyrinchus mystaceus. Next base: position 11,142,326 of record JAWWLV010000053.1, on the reverse strand, counting down.
GTGGCCATCCCTGTCCTTCAGGATTCCTGAGCAGGAAGGTTTCAGGCTGTTGAATATGGTTTTCACATTCTGCACTTGACCTTTGAAATTCAGGTGAGCTTAGAGAGGAGGACTTGTGCACTTACAGGGACACGGCTCCAGCAGCAGCACTTGTGGGATCAGCCAGGACATCCCCTTTTTAATCTGGGGACCTCTTGTTAATGAACAAAGATATGATAACATTGCTGTGCTGTGCAGTGCATGGGTTGTTAATCCTTGCAGTGCATCTAACATGACATTCAGATCACTTAAACCAACTGCAGCATAGTGAATGGAGTCCCTGGGGTAGGTGACTAAATTCAAATACCAGTGCTTTAATGAACTTAGTGGGGAAAATACATCAATAAATCAGTTCTGTGTTTATTTTGATTTTTTTTTTCTTACCCTGGAATTGGCTACATTTGGGGACTGTGAAACGAGGCCAGCCTGAGTCAGAATTCTTCTGCCAGCATTCCTGGAAGTGCTTCACCTTGCTCTCTGGGGTTGGGATATAGGTTACTGATCCTTGGGAACCATTTGGAAGAAGCAACTCTCTTGCCACGGAGATACCTTAGCTGATGATGGTGCATGTTCTGTCTTCCAGGTTTCTCTGTGACAGTCAGAAGGATTTGGATGAGCTGCTGGATTGCCTGCACCCCCAAGGAGTCAGGGAGAGCCAGCTCAAGGAGCGCTTGGAGAAAAAGTGAGCCTGCTCTTTGTTTTCCTCTGTGTGCTTTCTCCAAGTCTACGTGTGTCCTCAGCACAGCAATCCCTGCCATTCCTGGGGCAACATCCTGGGCTGGGCTTTGGTCATTCCTGTGCTGAAAAGAGGAGGACACTGAGGTTGAGAAATTGCTGGTTTTCCGGGGCAGTAACTGCAGGTCCTTGATAAGTAACACTGTGATCAGCGAGGAGGTTCTGTCTGTCTTTAAATTGCTCCGTGAAATGGGAACAAAGGCAGTGCTGGTTCTCTCTGAGCCAGAACTGCCACGTGCTTTCAGGTGTCTGTCAAAGAACGTTCTGCACTGCTGGAGCTCGTAACTCCCGATGGAGACCATTGTCCTGGAGCCTGCCCAGCTCCTCGGGCTGTGCTCTGTACTCAAAGGCTGGGTTTGGTTTTCCAGGTATCAGGACATCACACATTCCATCCATTTGGCTCGGAAACAGAACCTGGGCCTCAAATCCTGTGACGGCAACCAGGAGCTGCTGAACTACCTCCGGAGTGACCTGATCGAGGTCGCGACGCGGCTGCAGAAGGGAGGCCTGGGCTACGTCGATGTCACACCAGAATATGAAGCAAAAGTGAGTGCACAGGCAAAGTACTGAGCAAGACAAGTGTGAGCTGATACTTACTGTGGAAGGCCTGGAGTAATTTTATTTTCCTCAGACAAGAGGAGCAGGAAAATCAGTTTTCTTATTTGTCCTTTTTTTCTAAAGTATTATTTCAAGATGACACAGCTGCTGGCTTGAGGGTCCTTTTGGTGTAGGTGGGTCATAATGTTGGGGAGTGAGTGTCCTGCACAGCTGTTCATTTGTTCCATTTCCTAATTCTGGTGGCAGACTTCTCTATGGAGCATTAGCAGAACTGTGTAGGTGATTTTTATCTTCTACATCAAAGCCAGCATGTCTCGGTGAGACAGCAGCAATGTGCTGATTCCATAACCAGATGTGGTAGATACCTCATGTAGTGTGGTTATCACAGGTGTCCATTTGCAGGACAGACCCACCTACACAGCACAGAGAAACATCCAGCTCTTATGGGATCATATGCTTTTCCCAACAGGTGTACTCATTGGAGAGCCTGAAGGACTTTGGAGAGTGTGTGATTGCACTCCAGGCTGGGGTTGTGAAGAAGTTTCTGCAAGGTTTCATGGCCCCCAAGCAGAAGAGAAGGAAACACCAAGGAGAGGACTACATTGCCAAGGCTGAGGAGATAGATGAAGACAAGAAAATGGCAGAAGAAGCCAAGGTATTGTTCACCTCAGGGCTCTGGCTTGGTCTTGCAATAGAACTCTTTGAGCAGGGACAGTACAATTCATGGGGTACTAAATCCTGAGCAGCTTCCTCCCATTTCAGGTTTGGAGTGCAGTGAGTATGATGTTTGAGGGGCCAGGTGTTTATTTTGAGGAGTGAAGGTATAGGGAAAATCAAAATAATACTGAGGAGCTACAGTTAATTTTCCCTCTATGACAGGAAATAGGTAAAGTTCCCTCTGTACAGTTTTTCTTTAATAAAAGCACATTATGGAGCATTTTCACAGAACTTAAGAGTTGTATCCATCAGAGAGGACTGATGGTGCCTTCAATCCACAAAGAGACCTGCAGAGGTTCTGGTGACTGCAAGGGAGTGAGTTTTAGATAAAATTCCACTGTCAGGCAAGAGGAGATAAAAGTTGTTGGCTTTGTGGAGACACTCATGGAGATGTCTGGGCAAACAAGCTATATGTGCCTGCAGGAGAGAAAAAGGGGTATTGTGGGTCTAAATACATATCCCTCCAAATCAAAGGGATGGAGATGAGCTGTGGAGGATTGGAAGGGTCCTGCAGGCAGTTGAGCTGTACCAGTGTTTCACCCTCACGGGAGGACTTGTGCTTGGGGACAGTTTCTATGCACCAGGTTGAACAGTGCCCTGTGACAAGGCTTTCCCCACTGCCCCCTTCAGAGTGTGCTCTGCCCTGACTGATCACTGACATCAGCAGAATCTGCAGTATCAGAATTGGATCAGCAGAAGCATTTGAAATTCCCAACATAAAAAAAGAAGTATTAGATGCTTACCTGAAGGGAGCCTATAGGAAAGATGCAGGGAGACTGTTTACAAGAGCATGGAATGACAGGAAAAGGGGCAGTGGCTTCAAACTGACAGAGAGTAAGTTTAGATTGGATATTAGGAAGAAATTCTTCCCTAGGAAGGTGGAGAGGCCCTGGCACAGGTTGCCCAGAGAAGCTGTGGCTGCCCCTTCCCTGCAAGTGTCCAAGGCCAGGTTAGACGGGGCTTGGAGCAACCTGGGATAGTGGAAGGTGTCGCTGCCCATGGCAGGAGGTGGAACTGGATGGGCTTTAAGGTCCCTTCCAACCCAAACCATTCCATGATTCTATGACTGATGCTGAGGGTGGGGTTTTTAGTGTGGATTCATGGTTTTTTTTTTTTTAAAACTCCTGTCAGTGTCTGCTGAACCCTTGTTTGAACATCAAGTCTTTGCTAGGCTGTGGGATTGCCCTGTTAGCAGGATAATTTGGACAGTCACTTGAAATTTTCACAGTCCTCAATTGTCCTGGAATATTTAACTTTGCCAATTTTGAATCTGCCCTCTGATTTTGGTGTTGTGCCATTGTCTCTGGAGCACTTATTTCTGCAGTGCAATGTTCAGCTTTTTTGGGTTTGAGTTTGTTTGTTGGTTTGTTTGCTTTGGGGATTTTTTTTTCTTTGCCTCAGTTTATCTGGAATGAGCCTTCTTTTTGCCAAAGCAGAAAACCTTTATAGATGACCTTGAAAGAGCAGCCTAGTTCTTAGATATAGTTATCTGATGAAAACCCCTGACTGCCAAGCAGACTTTTCTAAAGACAAATCTGCTGTGTAGGCCAAGAATTATGAAGCCTTTTGAGCCAGAACTGCACTGAGAGCACATAGCAGGTAAAATACAGCATAGCCACACTGGAAAAACACACTCAATGTACTTCCAGACTTCAGGAATGGAATTGCAGCCCTGTGGTATAGTTATGTCTCGTTTTCCCTGTGAGAAACAAGTTATGGCTTAGCAGGCACCCGTTTGCTGACACAATTGTCTGTACTAAGGGTTCCTGCTGGCTCAGCTACATGGCTGGAGCTCACACTGCTGAGTGGCAAAGGATTGCAGTGAGACCTGGCTTAGGGCTGCTCCTGAAAATCAGTCTGGTGCCTCTGTTGGTGCAAACATTCCCATTTCCAGGGGCAGTAACACACTGGGATGTCCCAGAATAGTCCAGGGAATATGTGACCTGTTTGCAGTGTGACACTGCAGCATGACAGCCTGAGCAGAGAGAGGAGCATGGGTGGGTTCTGGGTGTGTTATCACCCCCATGACCTGCTTTCAGCTGTGCTTGCAAGGGGAAGGTCAGTCTTACCTGCAGACAATCCTTTAAAGAACAGCTTCACAACCAAGCAGTTCCAGTTTCAGCTGTTCCAAGGGATTTCTGTCAGCTCAGGATCCCAGCTGAGAGCCTTTCTAGCTGGAGACTTTGTCCACCTTTACCAAAGAAGGTGCTTTCTGTCACTCTGAGATTGTTGGCACGTGACTGAGGACTTCTCCTTTAATATCTTGAGGTTTGTTTTTTGTTTTGTTTCCCCTGCTGCATTGCTTCTCTCCAGTCAGGAGGGGACTTCAGTAACTTCTTCCAGTCTCCCATTTTGCCTAGTTGGCAGCCAGAACTCCCTTGATACCAGTACTGCTCAAATGCCAGTGTCTCCTGATGCTTGGGAAGCAAGGCTAGAAATCTGTTAAATTCCACAGACTTGGGGAGAAATATCTGAGCAAAACTTGCCAACAGCTTTTGCAGATTTATCTTGGCCCTGCAGTTACCCAGTATGTTAGCAGCAAAACCCATGGAACAGTTCCTTGGAAAATCAATTACACAGTATGTGAAGCACCTCAACAATGTTCTGCAAAGAAATAGCACAGGGGCTATGTAACCTCCACAGTGGGCTGGGCAGTTTTCTGGTTGTCTCTGATGGCTTGGGCTCCAGGATCACACCAGCAATGGCAGCAAGGATGTTGGCATTTCAGAACAGTTTTGTGTGTTTTTCCAAGCATCTAATATATGCTGTGCTTCCTCAAATTCAGTCAGGGGAGAATGTGCAACTCTGCAAAACTCCCGGGTTTTGTTTGGCTCCCAAATTGCTGTCAGCTGCAGAGTTTGGATTTTCCCATCTGACACTTCACTGTTTGTTTTTTCATTCTCCTGGGGTAGAAGAACATTGACTTGAGTCCTATTATGTCCCTGTCATGTCTGGGCCATCACCTCATTGTTCTAGAGCACAGGATTACCACTGGAGTGGGACATGGCTCTGCATCACTTCTGTCCTGCTGCATTTCCGATTTACCACAACGGTGTTTCCAAACCTCCTGAGCTGGGTGTGAGGTTCCCATGGGCCTTGCTGTGTGCAGACCCCACAGCTGCCCTAGTGCAAAGCTGGGCTTTGGTGCTGTCATCCTCACTCCCAGCTCCTTCTGGGATTTCCCACATACTGAAGTCATCCTGTCTCAGGGAAGCAGCTGACTCGTTTCACGTTTGGGGCTCCAAATGCCTGTCCAGTGTGATTGTAGCTGGTGGCACAGGGTCCCCTCTCCACCTGAGGAGCTCAGGGACCAGAAGGACAAGCCTGCAGCTGGTGGCACGGTCTCTTCTCCACCTGAGCAACTCAGGGACCAGGAGGACCAGGAGTGTGTTGCTGATATTCAGGTGCCTCTGTGGTACCCACTGGAGGGCAGCACAGGCCACTCCAATCCACCTCCCTCCAGTGGGGTTGCCAGCTGTTCCCTGACTTTCATCCCACATTTTACAGTACTAGATTTCTGCCCCTTATTTTCTCAGCCTGCTGATTGTTTGGGTTAGGCCTTCAGAGCAGGAATCCAGAGGTGTTCACATAGCTTGTTTCAGCCTGGCTGTGAAATGCAAAAGGGGGTGAACTGTTATGAACAACCAGGACTGCTGAGGTGACAGGGAAGGAAAGAAATACAGAATTGGGCTTTGGTTAGAAGGGCCCCAGCTAAAGGATAGGAAAGCATCTCCAGAGTGTGTGTAAGCTGTTAGGTCTGTCTGCAGGTTGCTTCAGCCATGGAGAAGTGGAAGACGGCGATCCGGGAGGCGCAGACCTTCTCCCGGATGCACGTGCTGCTGGGAATGCTGGACGCCTGCATCAAGTGGGACATGTCAGCAGAGAACGCCCGGTGCAAAGTGTGCCGCAAGAAAGGTAATGCGCTCCTGCCCCTCGGAATTCCCGTCACCCCTCCAGGCCCTGCTTAGGCAGCTGTGCCCTTGGAGTCTGTCACTGTGCCTGTGGCTGTATTTTGAGTGTTGAATGTCAGGATTTACAGTCGCAGTGATCTCACAGAAGCATTTGACCCTGACTCCACTAAACCATTCTTACGAAACCAGTCCCCGGTCTTGCAGAACATTTCAGAGCTGCTGTGCCCTGGATATTTAGGGTACTTGGACACAAGTCATCTACAAATCCTTCTGGGAACACTTGTGCCACTGTCCATTCCCTGCTTTCATTTTTGGAATGGTCTTTGGGTCTCTGAGCCTTGTCAGTTAATCCCTTCTTTTAGAGGAGGAGCAAGCAAGGACAGGTTGGGAAGGTTATTATGGGAAAACCGAGGTGGGATGGTGCTGCTCCAAGGACATAGTGGGTGCAGAGCTGCTCAGTGAGCTGGGGAAGTCACCAAACAGGTGACAAGAGCACTTTAGGATGAAGAGCTTTAGAGTCTTTTAGGTGGAGGGGGAAGTAGAAGAGGTTTCAGCAGTGACGGGTTGCCGGTACTTGTTCTGCCATAACCTCTCTTGTTGGATGGGAGTCTGGAGGAAAGAGCCTGGTGGTACATTCTGCCTCCCCATGTGCATTTTGTCTCACTTTCTGTTTGCTAAAACTAGTGGGAAATGAGGGCAGCAGAGCTTTGGGGGAGTGCTGGGCCACTTTTGTTTACCAAAAGGCTTTGCCATTCACCTCTTCAAAGAAATAAGGGCTGAATTGGTGCAACATCCTCCTTCACTATGGAGCCTCATGGATATTCCAAACCAGTGGCAAAACTGTCCACCTGCTGTTGAGAGGAAATTCTGGGAAGAAGTAAGGGGGAGTCTCAGCTGAGACTAATGTGGTAGTTTCACAGAATTTAGGAACTAGGAAGTTAGAGATGTGCTGGCAAGCTCTCTGCACTTTCTGTTTTTTCCTCTTGAGTAAATGAAAGCTGGCTTGGGACTGTGTCCTGTTTCCCTGCATCGGTGGGAAGCACAGAGAGACTAGTCCTGCTGCATACTGATTTTGTGTGTAGGCTTGCTACCCTGAGTAGAAAGAAGATACTTGTGCAGGTTAACCAGATTGAGGCTAGAAGAGGAATAGCTGCCTTTAGAGCTTCTTAGAGCTCTGGAGCATCTTTGCAGCAAACTTCTCTTTCCCTGTGTTTAGCTGGATGGAACCTCTGTGGCAGGTTTCTGCCTTTGCCTCCATGAAATCTTTGCAGGGCAGGGGACTTTGCATTGGTTCTGTTTTTAAACACTGCTGGTTTCCATTGCAGTGGTGGGATGGAGAAGGAAGGGTCCCTGAGAAAGGCCACCAGAGGAAGGGTTCCTGCCCTCACAGGGGATTCTGCATCTTGCTCTTGCTTAGTCCAGCCCTCCAGCAGCTTCTGCCTCAGTCTGAGCAGGGCTGTGGCCCTCATTACAAGTGAGCTGCCCTCTCCTAGGTGAGGATGACAAGCTGATCCTGTGTGATGAGTGTAACAAAGCCTTCCACCTGTTCTGCCTGCGGCCGGCGCTCTACGAGATCCCGGACGGGGAGTGGCAGTGCCCGGCGTGCCAACCTTCCACCGCCCGGCGCAGCTCCCGGGGCAGGTGAGTGACCCTCCTGCCCTTTGCCACTGCACAGTCCCAGCCCTGCTTCCACGAGACCCAAAGCAGAGCCCCTTGGGAAGGTTTGAAATCGCCCAGTTAAAATGGCCCTGGAACAGTAGAAAAGTGTTTTCTTTTTTTTCGGGCTGTAAGTTAAGCACACCTGTGTTGTACTGAGCCATGACAGCTTCAGGAGTTTTAATGAGTAACTTGTGTTTGGCAGTGAAAACATGAACAAAACACCCACCAAACTCAGCTGCACTAAGGGCTGTTGTTTCCTTTGAGCTGGTTGGGTTGGTTTTTCGTGGAGTTGGTAACACTGTGGCTCTGTGGGCCCCTGGGCTGAGTTCCTGGGGTGTTTCTCTTAAGTTAGACATTACTCCAGTCTGCAGCTCAGCCCCTTCTCTGCTGCTACAAATCAGGCTACAAAATGCCACTCTGATGGTTTTCTTGACCTGATAAACCTGAATAATTCAGGAACACCTTATAGTGCAACAGAAAGAACACGATTTGAGGAGGAATCCAAGTTGTTTTGTTCAGCAGAAGTGAGTAGTTTCCCCTTGACAGCGAGGGGTTGCATTGTTTTTTGAACTACAGGCTGGAAGTTAAGAATTTTATGGTGTGTGTCTGTGCCTGAGCTGCATCTCCCTGTGTGTCAGGGAGCTGAAGCTGTTGAGTGGCACCTGACATAGAAACAACAAACAGATCCTCCCTGGCAGAGCAGCAGCACAGTAGAGGTGTGTGCCAGCCTGTACTGTACAGGTGGTGTATGGCCTTAAAAGTATTACTTACTCCCTGGAGACCATGTAAGAGTTCCTCTGGCTTGTAAAGAAATGACAGGGCTTAAAGGCATCTGTTCTGGCCTGAGATCATGGTTACTTTGATGTGGCAGAGTCACCTGCAAGCTGTTCAACTCCTGGACCAGAGCCATCAGGTGGGGAACACCTGTCCTGTTACCTGCTTTCTCTTTTCCTCCTGGCTGAGGCAGGAAAAGAATGTCACCCTGGGAGATCTTTTACCTCCCTGTGCTGTGGGAGTTTATTCCTTTTGTTGCTCAAGATCCTCTTTCTCCAGAGGACTGAGACTCCCACAGCAGCTTTGCCTGTGTTCCCTTTGGCCTGTGCATGCTGTTTTTTTCCCTGGTTTTTAATGGTTGGAGTGACTGAATAGACACAGGTGAGAAGCTGGAATGTGCTGGGCAGGGAGGTTGGATGGCTTCTGACATTGGCTCATGAGGAGCCTGACCTTCTGCTCATGGATCTGTTTCCAATAGTATGGGGAAAATATTCCAGCAGGAAAAAGCCCCCCCTGTTGAAACTCCTTAGGCCAGGCCTGCAGACCTGGGTAAAACAGCAGCTCATCCTCTCAGGGAGGAATAATTCCACAGCAGTCCCAGTGTTAAAATGCACTGTCATGTGGTTACAGTGCCTGGAACACCAAAAAAGACCCCGATCCAGCTGTTGGGGATTTTCAGCCCCGGTGTTCAGCCTGGGAAGTGCCCTTTTGAGTTGTAGCTACAACTCTGCACTGCTTTGGGCCGAGCCTGCTGTTTGTTGTGGAGCACAATCAGTACTGGGGGCCCAGGGCTGCTGATGCCCAGCTTCTGGTGCCACAGACATGTTTACCTGCATTATTCTAGGAGCTATGCAGAGGATTCTGCTGAAGATGAAGGTGAAGAAGGTGAGGAGGCTTCTGATGAACCAGATGCTGAGGAGGAAGAGGAGGAGGAAGAAGATTATGAAGTTGCTGGACTGAAATGTAAGGCTTTGACCATGCAGGGAAGTAACAGAAAATATTAACCTTCTGCCTTCAATGTGCTAAGTATTGACCCTATTTGGGACTTGTGCTTTTCCTCACACAAAGCAGGTGAAACAGTGGGACATGTCCCAGGGGAAGGCTGTGGTTACCTGGGGAGCTGCAGTGAACCCTTGGCCCTTTGTGATGGGGTCAGCCCTAGCAAAGATTGGAACTGCTGCAAGCTCTCACTGCCCAGTCACTCCCTGGGGACACTGACACCATTCCAGGGACTGGGAGGGATCAACAGAGGCTGCAGTGGGGGCAGCAGCACCAGCAGTTCCTGGGATTGGCAGTCCCTGTGCCTGCAGGGTTTGTTGGTACACTGGAAGCTGTAATGAATGTTTACCACAGCCCCCTCTCCTTGCTTTTCTCCTTCCCACTAGCTCATAGCCCCTTGAGTGCAGGACTTCTAGTGATTTGGCAAGGAGGCATTTTGAAATAGGACTAGCACTTCCTCTGCCCATTCCAATTGGGAAGGCACAGTGCTCCAGGTGTAGTGTGGCACCAGCACCCTTTGGTTGCGTACAGAGACCACTTGGCATGCCTTACTGGAGCATTCCTGAGCAGCTGGGTGGAATAAAAGAGGGATTTCTAGACTCCTCAGTGGCTGCTTCTCCACTTAAATGTCTTTAGTTGTGTATCCACTTTGGTTTTAGGGGAATTAGGTTCAGTCTCAATTGGGCAACTTGCTGCACTGAAAAGCTCAATCTGGGAAGGGCACACTGCCAGGATTTGCTTTCTGTCAAACTGCCCTTGACTGGCATAACATTAACTGCAGGTTGTCTTAACCAGGGGCAGATGGAATCCAGAGACTGGGACCTAGAGGATTATCCCATGTTCTTTTGAGGGTTTCCATCCAGGCCTAAGTCTTGATTCCCTTGCTTTATTCTGGTTTCAGGGAGGCTCACTGATACCCCGGCTATGCATGCTGCTTGTTGTCCTGCAGCGTATCCCATGTCCACACTTGGAGTGTGTTCAGCCTGTGTTGCATGGCCAAGGCAGGAGCTGAGCCAAAGTTTCCAAACAATAGCAAAAGAGGGCCACAGTCACTAAAAATAAAGTGCTAAATGCAACCCCTGGCTTTAAAGAGCATTAACATGGAAAGGTCACCGTGGAAAACTTTTGTTTTAATAGAGAAGTCCCATTAATCCTGGTGGCGTTTATCCTGGGGGATCTAACGTAGAATGTTGGATTGTCAGACATTCAGCACGTGCCGCGCGCTTGACACACAAGCGCAGTGACAGCAGGCAGACGTCCCGCGGCCCCGCCACACGCCTCGCACGGGGGGCCGGCACCGTGATTTATGGCACGGGGCTGCATCCCAGCCTGCAGCTGAGGGATCCAGCCTGCTGGATACAGCCTGCTCGAGGACTTGGGACCAGGTGGAACGGGTTTGACTTGGGAAGACCTACACATTCTCCCGATACACTGGGAGAAACTTAAGACAAGGGAGTGCGTCAGCAGCACCGGTGCGGAGCTCTGACAGGCAGGCTCGCACAGACAAGTGCCTTTCTGCGGGATATAATGCAGCAGCCCCAGTCTTGGGGAATAAAATCCCATTGTTTCCCACTTGCAGCACGTGGAGCAGCTCCCGGCTGCGGTAACTTGACACTCCCCCAGCACACAACTCCCTTTTCAGGGGGGCTTAGCAGCTGGCTTGTCCCACTGTATGGGCTGCTTGGAAATGCTTGGAAAACCACCCGTCCCCAAAAACTGGGGAAACTCCAAGTTTCTGCTCCTGGTGCTTTCAGAGGGGATATTGTAGTTCTGTTTGAGACAACTGTCTGTCCTTGCATTGCTTCCCTGACACTTCCTCAAGTGACACGTCCAGGTCTCAACACTTGGCTCTGCAGGGGGAGATTCGCCATGACCTGCAGCGGATGATCCAGGAGCTCCCAGGTCTCCCTTGGAGCTTGAGGATCTGCTGTGTCTGAGCACCCTTTAGCAGCAGGTTGTTGCTTGTCATGGCCTCTTCAGGCAGGAGGTGATGCCCAGTGAATCCCCTCTGGAGAGGGTGTAGAGCACAGCTGGCATGAGGCCGGGTGTCATGGGGGTCACTGTAAGCGAGGCTGAGCCTGGCGCAGGGGGCAGAGGGCTGGTGGTATCTGCTCCCAGATGCTCCCACTCCTCTAAGCTCACTGTTATCTATTCCAGTGAGGCCCAGGAAGGCAGCCCGGGGCAAGCAGGGCTCCATGTACTCCTTGAGGCAGGGAAGGCACCAGAGGAAGAAGCAGGCACTGCACCCGGCCCGGGGACCCCGGCAGCGCACGGCACCTGTCAATGGCGCAGACATCGACGAGCTGGTAAGAGCCAAATTGCTCCCCAGAGGCCGCTCACTTCATGAGTTACAAACCAAACAGGTGGCACGCTTCCTCCCTCCCCTTCCCAGAGAAATACCCTGGATCCTAGTGGAACCCTGGGCTGGGCTGGGGCGGGTTAACAAAGGAGGCATATCCTTAAGGGCCTGGTGCAAATGGAGCACAGATATGCCAGGCATCCCTCCCCAGCCGCTTTCACACATTGTCCCCTTGAGTAGCAGGCAGCCTGCAGCTTGTTAAAGGGTTTTAAATAGTATCCATATGTCTCTGTGGAGAGGTGGGGGGACTGAGGGGTCCTGAATGGCCAGGGAATGCCAGCAATGCTGGACCCTTGCTCCCCAGCCTTGGCCGTCTTCTGACAGTTGTTGTCCGTATGGTCACTCCCCAACCTCCAGGACATAATTTGGCTGGTTTAGGTTTCACTTGACATTTAAAGAATAAAACCGTACGCTCTTGCACAGAGCAGTCTGTGCGTGCTGGGTGGGGGGAGCTGCAGTGTCTGTCCCTGAGGAGGGACACACCATGGGGGATACGTGAGGATACTCCAGCCCCATGGCCACGTCACAGCCCCCTGCAGATCTGCCATCTGTCCCCTGGCCACCACTAGTGCTGGTGTGTCCTGTCACTCTTCTTCCTCACGGTCTGTGGGCTCACTGCTGCTCATGCTGGGTGTGGGGTAGCTTGTGGGTTGTGTCACAGACTGGAGGGCAACCAAGCCAGCAAGCCCAGCATAGGCTGCTACAGCCAGTGCAGAGGGATATTCCAGTGGGGAAAATCTTTCTGGAACAGCTCTGACAGCATACTGGCTTGAGGTAGAGGACTCTGCTAGGACTTACCATTTGTCCTGGAAAGAGGCCGGAACTGGGTCAGGATACTGAGTGCCCTGTGTCGTGGAGCCTTCCCGTCATCCAGCGTCCCCTCAGCAGCAACATTCCGTGAACTGTGCCCTTAGAGCTGAGAGGATGTCCCTGTGCTGGGGGTGATCTGTGGCAGGTCCCCAGGATGACCTTGTGCTGAGCCTGTGCAGAGATAGCAGCGCTCTGGGCACCAGCTGCTCCCTGGGATTTGAAATGGCACAGTCAGCTCTGCTGTGGCAGAACAGCAGCACAAGTGCTTCTCCCTCTGCCTCGGGTGCTGCCTTGGAGAAAGGAGGGACAGGGAATTCACATTCTCCATTTGCTGGCATTTATTTTTTGGCTGCATGTTGAGACCATGTTGTCTTTGAACTTACCTTGAAAAAGCCTCCTGTCCCTGGAGGAAAGCCAGGGCTGCTTGTGAGCTCTTCCCCCCGAGCTCATGGATGGGACTCCCATCCTGGAACTCAAACTGCATAACCACAGCATGGCCTGGGTTGGAAGGCACCTTAAAGCTCAGCTTGTTCCAACCGCTTGCCCTGGGCAGGGACACCTTCCACTATCCCAGGTTGCTCCAACCAGGCCTTGGACACTTCCAGGGATGAGGCAGCCACAACTTCTTTGGGCAACCTGTGCCAGGACCTCACCATCCTCACAGAGAAGAAATGTCCTTCCTGTGCTAAGAACTGGCTCCTTTGGCCTCAGAGCTGTTTGCTGAACCCCAAAGCCTGTAGTGGTTCCCTCCTTTTACAGCATCCTTTGTGTGGGCAGGTCCTTCAGACGAAGAGGACAGCACGTCGCCAGAGCCTCGAGCTGCAGAAGTGTGAGGAAATCCTGGGCAAGCTGATCAAGTACCGCTTCAGTTGGCCCTTCAGGTGAGGGCAGGTGGCCTCCTCCTCCTCCCCCACAGGCTGGACTGGCCACAGGCAGTGTGAGGGTGTGGAGCTCGTCATGCCACAGTTCTGCCAGATCCACTTGGGAGATTTGGGATTCCAAAAGCAAGTTATGGCTGGGAAGAAGCTGCTCCAGAAGAAACCACCATGTTCTTAGTCTTTAGCTGGACTGAAGACACGGGGCCCTTCTGAGGTGGTGGAGCAGAGGGTGGTGGGCAGGGGGCTGAAGTGGGGGGGTGGGTGCTCTCCGCAGCCCCTAGGATTTTTGGAGCATGGAGGGAATTTAGGGACCTGCCCTCTGCCCGGACCAGCTCTTGGGGCTCCTGTCCTTCCCATCACTGTTCCATGGGGCTGGTATGTCTGTGGAGCTACTGAGGTACTGCTTGGACTTGTTGTAGCACTGTAGGGGTGCAGGTGAAGGAGTGGGGGGATCCCCTTCCTCTGCAGCCCGGCACTGCATGGCCGGAGCTGGCCTTCCCCTCCCATCCCTGTGGCCCTTCCTTCCACAGGGAGCCAGTGACCACAGAGGAAGCTGAAGACTACTTTGAGGTCATCAGCAACCCCATGGACTTCCAGACTATGCAGAGCAAGTGCTCCTGTGGCAACTACCGCTCCGTGCAGGAGTTCCTGTCCGACATGAAGCAGGTGTTCTCCAACGCTGAGCGCTACAACCAGAACGGGAGTCACGTACTGTCCTGCCTGGAGAAGACAGAGCAGTGTTTGATTGACATGGTGCACAAACACCTGCCAGGCCACATGTATGTGCGCAGGAAACGCAAGCAGCTCTCTGCCAGGGGCCAGGGACTGGAGGAGCAGGAAGGGGACAGTGAGTCAGAGCCCCTTGAACATTCCCGGGGGCGGAAAAGGAAGAAATGAGGGATGGGGAGACTAAGGGGAGAGCCAGAGCTGGAGCAGGCCTTCTGGTGCTGCCAGGCAGCAGGATGGGTTGTCTGGAGGGAGCTGGGAAGCAGCAGGCACTTCTCTATTAATCCAGCCTTCCCTTTGGCCCGTCCTAGTTTTAATTTTTCTGCAATTTCCTCGAGTATTTGGTCATCCATTGAGCGGAGATGACTTACTGCTTCCTGCAAAATCCACAAAGCTCTTCACGAGTCTGTCCTGCCAGGAGGGGAAGGTGGGGAGGGCAAGGGGAGGGCCTGGCCAAGCCTGGTTGGGCAGGGGAGCACCAAGCCTACTCCAGCTCGGGCACCGTCGGCTTCCTGGGAATGAGCCGCTTCCTCCCCTCTGCGAGCAGCCGGAGCACAGTGGGACCGTGTGCTGCCGGTGCAGGGAGCCCAGCAGGGAGGGATCATATTGCTCCACGGAAGGACTGGGTGCCATCAGGCCAATGGGCTGCTGGGGCTTGTATGTATATATTTATATGGTGTTAATGCCGAGCCCCGGTGCCGGGGCTGCGTGGGGCGAGCGAGCGCTTACGTGTACAGCCAGCCGGCTTTCACCAGCATCCCAACACCACTGCTCCGAGGTGCTCCTGCTTCCCCCTCTCCTTGGGGAGCAATCCCTGGAGGTCTCACTCCAAGGAGGGCTCTGAGCTCAGCTCCTCACCTGTACATGCCGGGAGGAGGCTCCCTGCTGACCTGGAGCTGCCTGCGGTCACGCAGCCCTTTGGATGCCCCGAGTGCCAGCAGCAAACTGGAGAGTGGGGGTGTCTGCCCAGCCCAGAGGGAGCTCCGGGGCCAGGGGAGCAGCAGAAACATGTGCTGTGTAACTTTTTAAATTAATTTTCTAGTTGAAAGTGGCTTGTTTCTAGCTGTGATCTTGTACAAAGAACACCTGTAAGATACCCTTGTCTTGCTTTGGCACATGTACAGTTTATATAAAATCGTGTTTGCTTTATATTTTCCTCCCCTCTTTAAAACTCATTTTCCTACCAGTAGCAGGAGTTACAGCAGGGGACTTGTTGGGGAGGGGGGTCCCAGTCCCTCTCAGCCACGCTCTCACCATGTTTTGTAGTAACACCCTCCCTCGTGCTCCCCTGGTCAGCCCGATCCTGTGCCATGGCCCAGCACTGGCTCCTGTCACCCCCGATGCTGACTTTTTCCTAAGGAACCTTTTCTCATCACCTCTCCATCATGACAAGTTTGGATCATACAATCAGGGCTTGAACTTTTTATCCGAAAAGTGTTTGATTTGGAACAAATGGGCCACGGGGCTGCTCAGTGCTGGTTTTGTCACAGAAAAGCAAAAGCAGCTGTTGCAGCTCCTGGGAATTGAGAAGAAAAGAATCATCGATTACAAACTGCAGCCTAGAATTGCAGCCTAGTTTTGTGAACTTTTTAGGGTTGGTTGTTTTTTGGTTTTTTTTTTTAACACATATTTGTTTCAGTTCTGGGCTGTCAATGGCTGCAGATGAGGCAGGTTTCCAGCCCCTTCCCTCTCCCCATCCTCACTCCCTGCCCCACAGAATAGCACTGACGTTTGTATCTCGCACGTCCCTTCAGAGGCTGTTTTGTCCTGTTTCCTAGAGAACATTTCCTGCAGGTCCTACACGTGGAACCTTTGGAACTGTACGTTTTTTTAAAAAATCAGTGTCATTTGGGGGGAGGGGGTTTCTGCCAAGGGCTGTACTTGTAATAAATTGGAAACTTAAGAATAAACATTATGTACTTGTGTTTGTAAACGTGGCTTGTGACGAGTCCTTTGCAGGTCCTGGTGTTGGTGTGGGACTGTCGGGGATGTCTCACCTCTGCCTTCCTAGAGCCTCCATCAGACATTTCTGGAGGGAGAATGGAGCTGTGGAGCAAGGGAAGAGCAGGTCAGCTTCCAACACTGTGCTGGTGTGACCTTGTGTGTTGTCCCCCTCCCCAGGGACCAGGGACAGGGCTGTGCTCTGCCAGCTCCTGGACAGGGGAACAGTACTTGTGGTGGCCACCCCTGTGGGTCCCTTGTCCCCCTGCCAGCTGCCAGTGTGACACTTGTCCTCCTGCTCCATGCAAGGTGGCACTGGGTACCCCTCGAGGGACTCCTGGGGAGCTGGGGTGTCTCTGCACTTTGGCCCCAGTGTGGCCTGGCTGTCCCCAACATCTCTTCCCTTGTGTTGGGCTGTTCTGCAACCACAGCCGTGCTGGCAGCAAGGACCATTCCTGCTGTGTCCCAGGGCAGCATGGCTGGGGTGGTGATGGCCCAGGGCTGGTGACAGCCCACAGCTCTTTCAAAGGGTTTGGCCAAGGCTTTGCCTGTTTCTGCCAGTGCCACACTGCCTAGGAGAGGGTTGGGTTCATGGGTGTCTTCATCCTCCTCCTTGCTCAGGATCTGACCTGGAAGTGCTGCATCCAGGCACAGCATTGCTGGGAAGGGAAGTTCTGATGGGTTTGAGGACTTAAAGGCTTCTGGCAATGGACAGATGCTGTTTTCCCTGGAGAAGCCTCATCCCCTGTCCACAGGAGCTGGTTTGGCTTTGCTGGCTGTGCAACAGGACCTGGGTGAAGCCGAGTGTGACTCCAGCTGGGACGTTTCCAGGCCTCAACACGGAGATCTCTCACCAGCATCTGCTCCGAGACCTTTTGGAGACTTGCTTTTTATAGCAGTCCCTCCGTGGCATCAGTGTCCTGTGTGGGGCTATAAATAGCTGTCCCCACACCTGGCAGGGCAGCGGGGGCTGGAGGACAGTCCCTGGCCCCGCTACAGCCCCGTCCCAGGGGCTGCCTGTGACAAACCCCTGGGATTGCTGGAGTTCCCACAGGGCCTCGGGAAGAGGAGACCTGAGCTTGGCCCCCCGGGCTTCCTCATGGCTTAATTCTTAATTAATAGTCCGGATAATGAGGTTTTTAGCACATTCCCAGAGCACAGCAGCTTTCCTTCTGCTACTCAAACCTGGAGGGAGTGTCTGTCTGAGTGAGGGAGGATAACCCCCATGGCTCTGCAAGTGCTGGGGCACAAGGTTCCACTTCTTCATGCTGAGCTGGACCAGGACTGGGGGTATCCCAAGCCCATTCCCACCCAGTGGCAGCCCCAACTCAGCCTCTGTAGCCATCCCATCCCACTCTCCGCAACCATCCTATGCCAGCCTTTGCAGCCAGCCAAGCCCAGCCCAGCACATCCCAAGCCGGGGGCTGCCCTGCAGGGCCCGGGCAGTGCTGAGCCCCACCTGCCCCTCGAAGAGAGGATTCACTCCAGCCGGGGGTTTGGTGCCCCTGGGGCTGCCCTGAGGAGGATGGAGAGGAAGTGCAGGGATAAGCTTGGGGTGGGGCATAGGGAGGGAGGCTGAGCCTCCCCAACAAGGGGTTGAAAGTGGCTGTGACAAGGAGCCAGCAGTGTCCCCGGGACAGAGCCCTTCCCTGGGGCAGGCTTGGTGGAGCTGTATCCTGGCCGTGCCCAGCTTTTGGGGCTGGAAGGCTCCGGTGGAGCCGGCGGGTCTGCCGGGGCCGATAGCGGGTGGTGGTGGGCGCCGGCGGCCCCACTGGTGCCTGATAGCGGGGCCGCTGGGCCGGGTTATCTGGGCAAACGCTCCAGAGGCAGCGGCTCCTTGGCAAGCGCCGGGTGCTCAAGGGCAGCCTGTCCCAGGGGTGCCGCCGGCCGGGCACCAGCGCCGGGCCGTGTGCCTGACCTGTGAGCCAAAGGTGCACCGAGCTGGCTCCGGTCTCAGCACCGGGGAGGGACAGTGGCACATGGGCTGAATCCCAGCACGGGGCCGTGGCCCTGTGCCCCCTCCCCGGGCAGCCCACGCCCAGCGCCGTGCCCGGTTCCCCGGCTGGACTTTGGAGCCTGTCCCGCGGCCAATATTGACTCTCCTGCCCCAGGTCACGGCTCTTCTCTCTGCCCAAACAAACCTTCCCGTGGCACTCGGGGGAGCCCTGGAGGCTGCTGCCCCCCAAGTCCCTGCCCTGGTACCATCATCACTGCTAGCTCAGGGAAGGGGCTGGGTGCCCTCCAGCACAGCCAGGGGTACCCAAAACAGGTGTGACAAAACAGATGTCCCCATACCGACACTACATGGGCACTGGGGGCTCCTTCACGCCTCAGCCTCTGGGGGAGGCAAAGGCTTTGCTCAGCTCAGCTCAGCTTCTCCCACCATCCTGGCACCCTGGGGGTGGGGGGGCAGATTAAAGGCACTTTGTTTGCCACATCAATCCTGGCATCGTGGCAGCTCAAAGCCCTGGGTGAGGGGCCCTAAACTCAGCCCCTGCCCCCACTCTGGCTCCAGGGTGGTTCTTGTCCCTCTCCTCCAGCTGCAGCGTGGCAGTCTGAGCCCCAGGGGCTTCACTGGGGCAGGGGGCAAGGGCTGTCAGGGTGGGCAGTGGGCACCAGTGTGAGCACTGAAAGGAGGGTCCCTCCAAGAGTTGTTGCTCCCTGGGCAAGGGACAGGGGTTGCACAGACCCTCCCTGGGGCCCAGCATTTCCCAGCCTGCACGCTGGCTGATTAACAGCTAATTAGATGATGGACAAGTCTGAGTATCACCAGAGCCACCTGTGTCCCCGCTACAGCCCCTGGTGCCACAGGTGCCCCAGTGCCTGAGCCCCTGCCCACAATGAGTCAGAGCCCACCTTCACCCCTCCCCCGGGTACTGGGAACCCCCAGCAAATCCCTGGAGCCAGCCAAGCAAAACAACCCCATCAAATCCTTGCAGAGACGAGCTGCCCTCTCCCCCCCAGCACGCCAGGGTGTCTCGGGGCAAGGCGGGCAGTTCCCCACCCCGAAGCCCCCCCCGAGCCACTCTGCTGCCTGCCTTGTGCCCCACCAGCCCCATCTCCCCCCGCCCCATCAGCCCCGGCAGCACCAGCTGAGGCTTGAATTTCCCTCCGGACAATGGGGAAGGCGAGCTGGGATTGTAACCAGAGCGGAGGATAAATAAAGCTGCCCAGAAGTTTCCATTACCCGCACCTCGGGCTTCTGCAGGGGACATCAAAGCTGAGCCCTCTCTCCTCAAGGTCCCGTGCCCCCAGCCCATCACCCCGGCCCCTGGCTTGCCCCCTCGCAGCCCCTCAGCCTGGCACAGAGGCCCCGGCAGCCGATGGCACCGGCACAAATCACCTTCAGAGTGCGGAGTGGAAAAGATGATTCGTAAGTGTGACAGCACAGGAAAACCCTTCTCCTTCTCACCGGGAGGCAGAACCGGCCCCAGGGAAGCCACGGGGGGAGCTGGATGGAGGGACACCCAGTACCACACTCCTGACAGAGCCAGTGGCACCCCGGCACGGCCCAGCTCGGCTTGGCCTGGCACAAGAGCCCTGCCGAGCTGGGAGGGTCCCACAGGGCAGCTCTTGACCCTCTCAAATCCCTACAAACAGCACCAGGCTTGATTCAAATAACACATCCAGGGTTTATTGTTTTTTCCATTCCTCGCAGCTAATGATTAAAAAAAAAAACCCTAAAATAAATTACAGAATTAAATAAACATGGATGGATTATTCCTCTCCCTGCCCGGTCCCCGCCACCCCCCAAAGAAAGCGTTAGAAGAGTCACTGGATTTGGCAACAGCAACAACAACAAAACAACCTCTAGGAAAAAGCAGCTACTTGTCAGTGAGTGGTGCTGGGGGGTCCCACGGCCTCGCCCACCCCCCCAAACCACGTCTCCCCCGCCACCACGCAGCCCCTGCCCTCGCCCCTTACCCGTGAGGCCGCTTCCCCCGGCGCTGGTCGGGGGGCGGGGGGGCAGCCCCCCCTCTCTAGACGTGTGTCGGGTTGTCCAAGTACGGGTCCGTCTTGGTCATGTGCAGCATGACCGCGGGGGCCTTGTAGTGGCAGTGCCCCCCGCCGCAGCTGACCCCGCTGCAGGGCTTGCCCCGCGTCCTCATGCCCAGCCGCCTGTTGCACAGGCTCTGCCAGGTCTGCAGCGTTTTGGAGCTCCACACCCACACCCCGCTGGTGATGCCCACCACCAGCGACATGAAAATCTTTAGCATGAACACAGCCACGGTGGGCACCGAGGCCTCGAGGGAGCAGTTGGCGGCGCGGCGGCCGGGCAGGCGGAGGCAGCCGCGCTCCAGCGCCCGCAGCGTCCAGTAATCCACGTTCAGCCGCTCGTAGAAGTAGCAGACGATAACACAGGTGGCTGGGACAGTGTAGAGGATGGAGAAGACCCCGATCTTCACCATCAGCTTCTCCAGCTTCTCCGTGTTGGTGCCGCCCGTCTTCATGATCTTGCGGATGTGGAAGAGGGCGACGAAGCCAGTGAGGATGAAGGAGGTGCCGATGACCAGGTAGCAGGAGAGGGGGATGAGGACGAAGCCGGTCAGGGCGCTGATGTCCATGCTCCCCACGTAGCACAGCCCTGTGAGCTCATCCCCCGCCACCTTCCTCATGGTGAGAATGACGATGGTCTTCATGGCCGGGATGCCCCAGGCGGCCATGTGGAAGTAGCTGCTGTGGGCCTCGATGGCCTCGTGTCCCCATTTCTTGCCGGCAGCCAGGAACCAGGTGAGGGTAAGGATGACCCACCAGAGCGAGCTGGCCATGCCAAAGTAGTAGAGGATGAGGAAGACGATGGTGCAGCCTGTGCTCTCCAGCCCCTCCTGGATGATGTAGAGCTCACCGTTCTCCCGGTCGCAGGCGATGTTCTCGGCCCCTGCCACGGAGCGGATGATGAAGGCCACGGAGTAGACGTTGTAGCACATGGAGAGGAAGATGATGGGCCTCTCGGGGTACTGGAAGCGGTGGGGGTCAAGCAGGAAGGTGAGGACGGTGAAGGCTGTGGAGACGAAGCAGAGGGTGGACCAGACGGCCATCCAGATGAAGGCAAAGTCCTTGTCCTCCCGGGACCAGTACACGTCCACCCCGGGGGAGCATCTGGGTGCGCACGAGAGGCTCTTCTCCACGTACTGGAACTTCTCGGGATTGTCGCAGGCCCCCAGCCCATTGGGACCCCGGCCTTCGGCAGCGGTGCCCGGTGGCCAGGGCCGGGGGGCCACGGGGAGCATCCCCTGCCCCTTGTGCGGCTCGGCGGCCGAGGCGTTCTCGGGGGCCTCCATGCACAGGGCATTGGGGTCGTTCTTGGTGGGCAGCCTGCTGCAGTCGAGCGACTCGGGCCAGCCGAAGTTGAACTGCTCCATGATGGGGACGCACTTGTGGCGGGCCTGCTCGCACATGGGGCGGCAGGCGGGGATGCTGGCGCTCACCTGGTCGGTGCACATGGGCGCGTAGAGGGAGCAGAGGAAGAAGCGCAGGTGGACGTGGCAGCCGTACTCCACCAGCGGGGCGAACTCGTGCAGCTTCAGGGCGGCCTCGCGCTGGCTCTCGTGCCCCAGCAGGTTGGGCATGCGGGTCAGGTTGTACCCGATCCCGCGGCACATCGGGATGTCCACGGGCTGGCACCGCGCCGCGCGCCCCCGCGGGCCCTCCAGCCCCGCCAGCTCCAAGCCGCGACCCCCCACCCCGAAATGCCACAGCACCCACAGGGCCACCCGCAGCCGCGCCGCCGCCATCGCCCGCCCGCCCGCCCGCACCGGCCCCGCGGCTGCTACAGCTCCGCCATCGCCCGGCCACGCCGCCCCCGCCGCCACGGGGCCGATCGCTGCGGTGCTGGAGGCGCCGCGCCGGGGCATCCCCCGGCCCCGGCCCGCGCCATGCGGCGGCGGCCCCGCCGAGCGCCCCG
>JAWWLV010000053.1:11093407-11119780 GCA_035041135.1 Platyrinchus mystaceus | reverse complement strand
CCCCGCCGAGCGCCCCGCGCCGCCCCGCGCCCGCCGACACCGGCAGCGCCCGCCGAGCGCCCCCGCCCCGCCCCGCCCCGCCGGGCGGGTCCGGGGGACGGGCGGGACGGGGAGGGGCGGGGGGCGGGACCCGCGGGGAAACGGCCCCGCCGGGAGCGGCCGCGGGGACCCCGGAGCGGGGACGGGGGCACACACGGACTCGTGTGCGCACACACGAACACTTGTGCTCACACACGGACACACGTACGCACACGGACACGTGCGCACACATGGACACGTACGCACATGCACATAGTAACACACACGGACACATGTACACACACACGTAGTAAGACACATGCACACGCACATCTGTACAAACGCACGTATGTACATGTGCACGTGCGCATGCTGACACATATATGCAGTGACGTGCATGTGCATACACACGTGCACAAACACACATGTACATATGCACGTGTGCACACTAGCACGCACACACATGCAGGCATGTGCTCACACATATACACACATGTACACACTGACATGCATATACCCCACGTGTACACACACATACATATACACCAATACACATACACACACTGATGTGCACATGTCCATATGCACACAAACAGTAACACATTCTGGGAATGTCACAGAGCAACCAGGGCCAGTCTGGGATCAGCAGCTCCCGGGAGTGGGAGGCTGCTGGTGGCACCTTGTGACAATGGCTGGGCAGCACAGGCTGTCCCCAGGGGTGCTGCCACCCCCCAGAGTGTTTTTTTACGCCTCCACCTCCCCATGCCTTGGCATTGGATGTGTCACCCAGTGAGAGTGGGACAGCAGATTTTCAGAGCTGGCAGCCCCAGCTCGGCCACGCTGACTTGTGTCACTGCCCAGGAAGTGCCCTGGCCTTGCAGTGGCATTGCTGCCCGCTGCCCTGTGCCCACCCTGGGTGACACCAAGGGACACGGCTCCCATTTGGGAGCAGCTCATCCACTCCAGGGCCAGTTCCAGCAGCGTCCCCGGGGTGTCCTGCAGGACACCCCACACCCAGTGCCTGCCTGGCGCCTGGGGGTCCGGGCATCCCGCCATTCCCAGGCATTCCCACAGCCCTGTGATTTCTTTAGCAACAACATAGCAACCTGTCAGCACGGCCCCTAATCGCTGACACCCGTACAGGATCCAAATATCCCGGTCTGGAGCTATAGGGAAATTCCATTGGAGCTGCTTATCGGCAGCATAATGGAGGGGGAGATAAGGAGTCGCCCTGGAATTTCCCTGTAGCACGGGGCGTCTGCACACCCGGCTCCGGGGCCCTGGGAAAAGGGTTTTTGGGAGATATTTGGGGTTAATTGGAGTGCTGGGCGGGCTTTGTCATCTTGGCCACCAGCTCTGGGGTCTCAGAAATTGTTGTGCCATGTGCCCAGTGACACAGAGCAGCTTCAGAGGTGGGTTAAAGCCACTAAGGAATGGCTGGTTCGGGATATTTTGTGCTGTGGTGCAGCTCTGGGGACAGATTGTCACCCATGGCTGAGCTGGCAGCAAAGAGATGGGGATGGAGGTGGCACCTGCGGGCTGCTGGGACCTTTCCCTAGGACTCTCATCCCACCCACCCCCAGCCCCAGGGTGTGTGTCCTGAGTGGGATGAGGGACCCAAGGGTGTTACTGCCACCGCCCCAGGGCACCCCAAAGCCCAGCTCCGGCTTCCCTTTAGGGAGCTGTTTGCTAAGGAAAGCTGGGAAGCATCACCTGGAAGACCCAAAACATCTCTGACCCAGCCCTGGTTGCCCCATGAGGGTCCCAGGCAGGGGCTGGATGAGACCCCGGGGTCCCAGCCCCACCTTCCTAGGCTCACCCTCATGAGTGCCCTCCTGCCTGCCAACTTGGACTGTGAATGGTTAATGGAGGGGGGGTGCACAAACAAATGTCTTTTAATTTAATTTTGCTTTAATATGTAAAACTGTTGCTCTTGGCTCCTGCTACTGCAGCCCAGCCAAGAGCAACACGGGGATTTTTGGAGTCAAGGGGCTCCTTGTAGAGGAGCGGCCGCCCCTCACCTCTGCCCTACACCTTGGGGTGCTCCTCCCTCACCCCATACCCTCCTCAGGTGCTCCATGAGGTGCCCAAGGCCTGCCTGAGTCTCAAGGATCTGCAGTGGGGACAGCAAAGGATCCTTCCTGGAGCTTTGTCCTACTCCAGTTGTGGACAGGCGAGCACTGAGGGGGTTACCACCAACACCCCAAGCCTTGCCCTTCCATTGCTCCACTGCCTGATCCTGATGGAGAGCGACCTGTGCCCCCCTGCCCGCACCCCTGGGGTGTGCGGGGGCGGCGGGGAGGGGACAGGGCAGGGGTGGGGACATCCCGGCCACGCACAGAAGCCGAGATCTGCAGCAGGTCTGGGAGCCCCGCAGTGAAAACAAGAACCCCAGGTAGAGCAACAGAGAGATTTACGGCCTTGGAAGTGGCCCTGGGCTGTGGATCCAAGATCAATAGCGGGAAGAAAGGGCTCTCAGAGCTGCACAGGAATCCTGCCCGGGAAGCGGCCAGGCCGGCGAGCGGGACTGATCACCGGAGCCCGGGAACCTGTGGTTCCTGGCAGAGCTTTGCCCCATTTCCTTTCTTCCCGTCAACAGCGCCTGAAATCTGTGCGAGAGCCTCGGCAAGGGGAGGGGAAAGGGCAGAAAAATCCCCCGTTCCCCCCTCCCCCGGCGTACGGAGGGGCTGCAGCAGTGCCCAGTCACAGCGGGTCCTCCTGGGGGGAAGGGTTTGGGGCACGAGTGACGGAAACAGCCCTGGTGGGAGGCAGGGAGGGGGTGATGAAGGGGAAGGGGTGATGGAGGTGGAAAGGGTGATGAGGGGGGGATGCAGCAGGGGAGGAGGTGTTGGGGGGGGTAGCAGGTGATGAAGCAGAGGAGGGAATGATGGAGTAGAAGAGGGGGAAATGGAACTGGGGAGACAGTGATGGAGCAGAGGGGACAATGATGGAACAAAGGGAGTGATGGGCAAGGGGTGATGGATCCAGGGAGGAGCTGATGGAGCTGGAGAGAAGGCAGTGGAGGTGGGGAGGAGGCAGTAGGGCAGGGGAGGGGACGAAGGGGCAATAGGGCAGGGGAGGGGACAATAAAGCAGGGGATGGGGAGATGGAATTGGGAGGGGGTGATGGATGTGGGGAGGGGGTGATGGAACTGTGGCAGGACCATGGAGTTTGTCCTGCCCAGCCTTGGCTGGGGCAGTAGGACTTGCTGCAGGGTGGTGAGGGGCTCCATGCCAACACTGCCCTCGCCCCTGCCCTGCCGAGCCCCCAGACCCTCAGGGGTCCCAGTTCTTCCCTGTGCCACAGGGCAGGGGCTGGGGCAGGGAGGGAAAAACCACCTCCCAAGGACAGGCCACTGGCCATGCCCAGGGTGAGCTGGGGCTCTGGGGACCCCGTGCCCTCCCTGCCAGCCTGGAGGCGGGCAGTGGCACAGCCCTGCAGGGATCCGGGCAGGATAATTTTCCCTTCCTGAAGAATTTCACAGGAATAGCTGCACCAAAGGCCAGAGGCTTTGATTTCAAAGGGATGCCAGTGCCGTGGCCGGATGGGCTGGTGAGCAGGTGGAGGGGTCCATCCTGGGAGCAGGCACCCCATGGGGCTGTGGCACCCACTCGGCCAGGGGGGCAGCCAAGTCCTGGCCCTGCCACCCTCTTTTCGAGGACACCAGGAGCACCACCAGGTGCGATCCTCATTCCTGAACCCCTTCTACCCCAGACCCAGTCCTGTGTGATGCCAATGCCCACACACATGCACAGACCATGCCCACTGTGATCTCTGTGCCCCCAGCCACGCTCCTTGCCATGGGCAGGTGCAGCGGGGAGGGAAGACGGGGAATTTTGGGGACAAGTGCGTGGAGCACAAGTTGTGTCCCCTGGCAATGCCATGTGCCGAGGCCTCTGCTCACCTCCTGGCCTTGGGTCCCCCAGCCCATGGTGCAAGGAAACTGTGGCCATGGCTCAGTGACAAGAGGTGATGTGTGACAGCCCAGGGATGCTCACTGCAGCCTGGTCAGCCCATTACCCCACCCTGCTGCTGGCCAGCCCCCCTCCTTGGCCATTGCCACGGGCTCCCTGGGCTGTGACCTCCCCGTCCACGCAGAGGTGACAGGAAGCAGGCAGGAGACACGTGGCATGGGGCATGTCCCCACCCCCAGGAGCCCTGGGAGCCTGAGGGACCAGCACAGGGATGGGACCATGTGGGATTCAGGGCATGAGGCAGGAGGGCAGTGGGTGCCCTATGGGAGCCCCGGCTGAGAGAATGAGGAGCAAGAGGGGACAGTGTCCATCACCCCACCTAACCCAGAGTATCTCAGGCTGGTGAGGGTGGTGGCAGCTTTCAGCCCCTGGTGGCACTGGGACACTTGTCCCCAGCAGTGGGAACCCTCTCCCATCAAAGGGGAACCTGGACTGAGCCACGTCCTGCCCTCAGCCACCTCGCTCACCCCTCCAGACCCTTCTGGGGGAGCACAGGACCCAGGTGAGCCTCAGGAACAGACGTTCACTCTGAACCCTACTGATGGCAGCAGCTGCAGATTGGAGCAGCTGCCTGATGGAGGCAGGGGAAGGGCTAGAGCTCCCTCCCAGCTGGCTCAGCCCCGGGAAGAGCTGCTCCTACAGCCCCAGGCGGGGCCGTGGGGTAACCGTGTGCCCCCCCGACCTGATCTTCAGTGCCCACCCCCGTTCCTTGGCATCCTAAGGACGGGCAGAGGAGGCTCCGTGGTGCTCCCAGACAACACCTCAAGCCAGCACAGGAGCCATTTCACCCCCAGCCCTGCTCGCCCCCCGACGTGAAGCTCCTTCCCCAGGACGCCCCATCCCGGGGCGGTGCCGGCCCCGGGTCCCGGGGCACAGACACACTCGGCCCTTTCTCCTGCTCGGCGCTGGCAGGAGGCTCCATCGCCGCACAAAGCGCCTCCTTGTTCGCCCGGCCCCGTGCTGGCTTGTGGGGAATGGCAGGGAATCGCCTCCGTTTCCTGCTGGAGTTTTATTACATTCACCGTATAAATAAATAAATACGATCCCGAGGAGAAGGGGAGAGCACGGGGCAGGCTGGAGCCAGGCAGGACGTGGGCTGGGGCTGAGCCCCGCGGCACCGGGGCTGGGGGCACCCCGGGAGGGGGCAGGGGATGCCCCATAGCAGCCCTGTGCCCGGGATGTCCGTGCTCCCTGCAGCTGAAAGCAGCAAAATCCAGGAGGCAGCTCTGCAGCCCCGGGGCTGCCCTAAGTGCCCAGCTGGGGACTGTGGGCATCAGCCCCGCTACTTGGCTGGAGGAGAAACATTCTCCCAGGCAATTTGGGGAGTGTGGGAGTCCCCTCCTGCCCTGCCACCTCCTCATGCATTGCTGTGCCACCCCTGAATAATGCCACGGGCCAAACACCCTGCACCAGTTCAGGCTGGTGTGCACTCACCGGCTGGACATGGCCAAGGCATCCCCTCGGAAGCAGAAGCATCCCTGCAGAGCTGAGCCCCAAGCCCATCACGTGCCCCAGGAGTAGGAACAGCTCTTGGAACCTGTTGGAAATGGTTTTTACCACCCCAGTGACTGGGCCAAGCTGCTCACCTGGCTGCCAAGTCCAACCACAGGTCTCCAGTCCATCCTCACTGTCATCTGCCACCATCCCAGCTGCCCCACTGCCATGGGGGCTTTCACCAGCCTGGTGGTTCTCCAGCTGTTTGGACCCAGCAGGAAGAGTCCTGGCACTTTCAGGACTTTTGGTTTGTGTTGGTGTCAGCTCCTCTAGCCCAAGCAGAGGGAGCAGCCGGACTGAGGCTCTCCCCTCTTCAACACCACTGGGTGGGTGTTTGTCCTTTCCCTGTTTCTGAACAGAGTTGATCAGTGCTGGAAAATGCTGTGTTTCCTTTCTTCTTCTCTTCCCAGGCCCCAAACATCTTCTAGTGGGTGGCAGCCCAGCCCATGGCAGGGAGTTGGAATGAGAGGATCTGTAAGGTCCCTTCCAGCTCAAATCGTTCTAGGACTCTGGGATTCTGTGAAACCAGACCTTGTTCAGGTCACAGTCCCGTTCCTGGTGCTTCCTACCCAAGGCTGGGTCACTCCTTGCTCTGGACAAACCATCTGGCACCAGCATCCTCCTCCCTGAGCTGGTTCCTCTGTGAGTACCTCCCTCTTCTCATCTCCACACGGAGCACACTCGGACACCATCACCTCTCACCTGGCCAGAGGAGCAGCTCCAGGAAGAAATTCTTCAGCTGAGTCTCTAACTCATTCACCAGAGAGCTGCTGCAGTGCAACAATTCCTTCCCCACCTTCCCTGGCCCCTCTCTGGAGAGGAGCTGCTGCAGGTGAGCCATGGCAGTAAGGACAGGAGTTACTCCAGACTCTCATTTCTCAAGGAACAGATCCTGACATTCTAGCAGGGCCAGATCAAGAGACACAGAATTTTGATGACTCTGGAGCAAAGGATTTTCAGAGGTGCTGGAGATGGACCCAGGGCCTTTCTGCCCCTCCCATCACCTGCAGGCTTTGGGTTCATGTCCAAACGGGGGGTTCCTGGTGGATCACTCTGCTCCTCATCACGCCTGACTGGTCAGATGTGCTCTGTCACCCCTGAGGGATCAGCAAACAATCCTCCCCTGTCTGGCACCCACAAACACTTCACTGGGAAACCTGGACACAATCCTGATCTCCCTGGGGGAGATGGGATTTAGGCACAGGGGATCCAAACCAGGAAAGAATTACACCCAAGTGATGACTCGAGTGTGTCCCAGGCAAATGAGGTGACCTCCTGCTTGGATCAGCAGGAGCTGATCCCTGGGCACCTGTCCCTTGGGGCAGCACTGGTGAGTGCAGGCAGGAAGCTGGGGGGGCCATCCCACCAGGGAAGGACTTTGCACTGGAGTAGCATCAGTGTGACCTATTTCTAGCTTAAAAACACCCTGATGCGCCAACATCTCTGAAAAGACTCAAGAAAACAAAGTTTAACCCACAAAAAAATAAAAGCAGCACTGTGGCGGGAGCTGGCTGCTCCCTTTCTTTTCCAAAAAATATTTTCACAAGATGGGGCAGTGCCATGTCAGGTCCATCACCA
Organism: Platyrinchus mystaceus; assembly: GCA_035041135.1. Taxonomy (NCBI): domain Eukaryota; kingdom Metazoa; phylum Chordata; class Aves; order Passeriformes; family Tyrannidae; genus Platyrinchus; species Platyrinchus mystaceus. Next base: position 11,112,716 of record JAWWLV010000053.1, on the reverse strand, counting down.
TCATCATCACGGCACCAGGAGCTCAAGGCTTGGAGTGGAAACCCTCAGGTATGTCAAACAAAAACATGGTTCCCCGTTCGCTGGCTAATCCTGTTCTCCTCCGGGGGAAAAAAACACAAAGCTCCCAGATTTATTCAGCCCAACTCAGCACTTTTGGGTTTTGCTGATGGTGCCTAAATATAGTTCGTGAGAAACAAATAATCTTTCAGGGATTTCTGCTCCCCCCATGTCTCCAACCACCTTGTTTAAAGGTCAGTGGTTGCGGGGAGGGCTCTCGCCCCTCTGGCTTCGCTGCCCTTGGGCAGGAACCTGGAGGTGAGGAAAGGAGCTTTTGGATGTGTCACTAGGGTTGTGAGGTGGGTCACAGCAGTGCTGGGGTGGGCTTTGGGGTGGCTTCACTCTGTCCCCATCCCCAGCCCCAGCCTGTCCCTCTCCTGCCCTTGCAAATGGCACCGACCCCTCGGGCATGTGCCAGTGGCTGGAGGAGATGGGGAGGGCAAAGGCTGTTATTGGGAAAGTCAGCAGTTGGAGGTGACATCCCTGGAAGTGTTCATGGACGGTTTGGATGGGATTCTGAGCAACCTGATCTAGAGCAGGGTTTCCCTGCCCATGGCAGGGGGTGGGACTGGATCATCTCTAATGTCCCTTCAACCCAAACCATTCTGTGATTCCGTGATCTCATGCCAGAGTGGCAGCAGGCCACAGGTCCCAGCTCCCTTTGTGCTGAGCCTCTTCCTCTGATGTTCAGCTGCCTTTGTCCTGTCCTGGGGCACCCTTGAGTTATCCTTTCCCCCCTTCTCCATTCCTAATCCTGCCCTGTTAAACAGGCAAAGAGCCAAGGGCAGGGAGCTGGTGATGGCCAGCAGAGCCAGGAGGTCCCACCAGACCTCCAGACTCCCAAAAACCAGGGCTGGCAAAACCAAACATGCCTCCAGGTTTGCAGCAGAGCCTGGCCTGAGGGAATGCCACATCCCATGGCCTGAGGGTGTGTGCACTCAGCCCAAGTGCTGTGCTGTGCTGGCAGCACTCAGGGCAGAACCCAACTGCCCTCTTGGGTGGGTCAAATCCTCTCTGCTCATGGCTCCCAGTAATCCAGGTTTGCTGCAAACACTCCAGGAACAGCAGTGAGGTGTCTGAGTGGGATTCGGGATGTCTGCATGCTGAGATGGATGGCCTCAGGTGGTGACAGGGAGGGCAACATGCTGGCAAACCCGAGCCCAGCCCTGTGCTCCATGTTCTGATGGGTTCCCTGGCACCTCCCGAGCTTCCCATCCCAAGGTGGTGCCCCCCCATCCTGTGGGAGCAGGAAGTCCAGGCAGCTGCCTGTGGTGCTTCCCTGCTTCCCACCACATCCCCGTCCCCAACCCACCCTGGCAGGGGATGGTCCGCACCTCCGTGGGGGTTTGGTGTGTGCCATGTCCACGTCCCCTCCACAGGCTCTGCCCTGGCAGCAGGTCATGTACCAAACCCCCTCTGGCCCCACTCTCCTCTCCTCCCCTCCCACCACATTTTCCACCCTCACTGCAAATCTCCAGCACAGGAAAATGTGAGGCCATGGAAAATCAAGCTGGCCCCTGTCAGCCAGGCCACCTTCCTCCTCCTCCTCTTCCTCATCCTCAGCCCTTTCATCTCTCAGACCACAGAGTGCCCAGCTCTGGGATCTCCAGTGTCCTACCCCAGCCAGTTCCCCACTCCCCCTATGCGGGACCCCGAGCCCCTCGAGCTGCAGGGAGCCTGTTTTGGGTGCACTGAGGGTTTCATGGAGCAGCCAGAGCCCCAAGTGTGTGTTTGGTGCTGCTGGTGAAGGCCCTGTGGTTCCCCCTCCACCTTTCCCTGTGTAGCTCCAAGTCCAGGTCCTACATCGGCTCCAGCCTTTGTGCCCCTGATCAGGAGCAGCATTCCCGGGGTGCACAGGGCCAGGGACACACCAGTGTCCCTCCCCTCTGGCCTCACCAAGAGGAGAAGAGCTGGGAATCACCCTGTCCCTGACCCCACCACGTTGGAATGACCACAGCCTTTCTCACAGCACTTCTCATTCCCCACCTGGGCCAGGATCCCACCCTCAGCTTTCAGACCTGTCTACAAAATCGGGAGTCTCCTTTGCCTGTGACATTCCCCAAACTTCTCTATCTTTTCTGGACCCTCCCCTATCCCCCCAGCCTGCCAGGCACGATTCCTGCCTGGCTTTACACAAGAGGGTGCTCCACACTGGGGGAGAGGCAGGGGAGATACTGGACACTATGCATTCGTGGGAAGGGGGGCATGGACCAGAAAGAGACTGGAAAAACAGCTCTTTATTTTTTTCCCAAAAGCTGGAAAAAGAAATCCAGCAACATCAGAGAGCTCCCACTTCCTTGATCAGCTGAGGGGTTGGGGATGCACACACCAGACCCATCCCAAAAGCATCCTTAACTGGGAGCTGTGTCGTGCCTTGGGAGCTCCCTTGGCCGCGGGCCCTGCTCCCATACGGGTGCTCGTGTCGACCCCGGAGCCACAACAAACAGAAGTACCAAAACAACTGCTAATTGTTCCCAGTTAGGGACAGACCTTGGATACTCATCAGCGCGTGGCACCGGCCCTAATGCGTTTCGCAGGATGGCCGGGAATGATGGCAGCGGAGCGGGGGAAGGGTCCCGCCGCCGGGGGGGATTTGTGTTTATCCTGCTTTCAGTGAAAGGGAGAACGTGCTCCGAGCTCCCCTGGGCTGTCACGGCAGATCCTCGAGGGACGGAGCAGGGATCTGGGGGTTCCCAGGGATCCCAGTGCCCCTCAGCCCCACTGCGAGTGCCAGCCCAAGGCTCCCTCCTGCCCGGCCAATGTCGCCCCTCCCGCTCTGACCGACTGCCTTCGGGCATCCCAAAAGCTCCCGGAGCCAGGGCTGGGATGGCACGAGCCCACGGACAGCATCAGCCTGACCGAGCCCCGGGATGTCCCAACATCCACCCAGCAGAGAATAAGCTCCCAAAACCTGGCAGATGCTGGAAACACCTCCGGCATTGAATGCCGGCACACGGGCTTCCCTGTGGCCGACTCCGCTGGAGGGGTTTGCATCTGGAAACGGGTGCCGGGAGCCTCTGGGAGCATCTGCTCTGCTGGGGGGGATCCCCTGAGTGACCACACTAGGTGGGGACGTGAGGTACCCCCAAACACCCCGTAAGCAACAGACGCCTCCTCCCTCCCCCGGCCAGCGCCGCCGGCACGCTGGGGAAGAAAGGAATTTCTGTGTAAATCCCATTTACCGTCGGGTTTCGCACTTCCCCTCCGGCAGACAATCCCGGCCCTCAGCGCAGCGCTGCATGAAGGGGCTGTTTAATATATTTTTGGAAGTGTGTGTGTGGGGGGGGAACCTCTCTGAAAAGAGCCTCTTTCAGCTAATAATGAAGTGAATATTATATTAAGAGTGAAAACATATTCAGGAGAACTTACAGAGGGAGACAGAAAACCTTTTCATAACACCCTGGCCACAAACACAACTGCCAATTAAACCGGCCCCGCTCGCCGGTCGCTGCCAACACAAACGCGGGGCTGGGAGCGCAGCACGGAGCGTTCCGTGCCCGGCGGGGCTCGGCCCGGGACTGCCAGGACTGTCAGAGCCGGCCCTCGGGATAAGGAGGTGTGAGGGAGTCCTCGGTGCCCGTCCTTCCCTGCGGCCCCCAGTGCCAAGGGGTCCCTGTCCCTACCCAGGGGAATGTGGTGCCTGGTGACTCAAGGGGCTCCCGCACCAGAGGAGCCCTTGGTCCTTGTCCCATCCTGGGGACTCCAGTGCCATGGGTGTCCTTGGTTCCTGTTCTGACCCAAGGGAATGGGGTTCCCAGTGACTTGAGGGGCTCCACCACCATGGGGATCCTCGATCCCTGCTTGCAGCCACCGGTTCTGCCTCCCCTCTGCCCTGCCAGCGGCACAGGGATGATGGAGGGAGGGTGTCCACGCCCCCGGGATCAGCAGGATTGCTCCAGGTTGGCAGAGGATGTTGAACACCCACCCAGACAGAGCTGATGGAACCCACACATGGCAGGAAGGTTTGGAGAGGTGGAAGCTGCATCTCCCACCACAGCACCCCCAGGCTGGGGGAGGAGACTTGTGAGCAGACAGGAGGTGCCACAACCTGGAGTACCTTCCAGCATCCCCATTCCACGTGCCCTGGATGTCTCAGCCCAGCTTTAGCTCTGCCATCCCACATGTTTCTGTTACCTGTCAGTGGTCTCAGCCCCCTCTCGTCCCCAGCAGAGCACAGCCCATGCTGTGGGGGGGGAGGAACAGGGACACCCACCAAGGCTCCCCAGGGTTTCTGTGCCAGCTGCCAGCAGAGGGGACAGGCACAGAGTGGAGTCTCACTGCCCCCATTGTGTCCTTGGGGGCTCAGTGGTGTGGGGACAACAGGCTGGGAGACACAGAGGTGACACACAGGAGCACCCACAGGTGACACACAGGGGCTGTGACTCATACTCCACACAGGCCTGAGGAGCCGGATCGATGGGCTGAGGGGACACAGCACAGGTCTGGGCAAACACCCACAATGAGGAAAACATCACCCGAGATCAGATGATCTTGGAATTGAGCAAACCTGGAGCTGCAGGTTGACATTTGATAAACCCAAACTGGAAATACAAGAGCACTGCCGAGCTGGAACCAACCCTCAGAGCAGCTTCTCCAGGGAACGCACTGAAGGTGTTTGTCAAAAAGTATTTAATGTGGGGGGGGGGGGGAGAGGAAGGGGAGGCATTTTGGCCAAAATAAAAAATTCCAGTAGGAAACTTCTCCAAGCCTGTGTTTTTCAGCTACCAACCAGAAAGTGTGATTCTCTGTAGAGATTTTTGTCTCTTTAAGATTTGTATTTCTGTTTTAATGCCAAGTCAGGTCCAAACACACCTTTGATTTTGCCCAGAGGCTGAAAGACTGCATTTCTTCCTTTAATAACAACAACAAAAAATTAAATAAATAAAGCTCAGGAAAGTAATTTTTGGCCATAATTTGGTAAGGAAAAGTGGAAAAATGCACCTCAGCAAGGTCTAGTTCACCATGGGAAGTGTCAAATAGCAGCAAACTGCCCGTTAACCTGGAGAGGGACCTTGGATCAAGTACAAGTCACCAGCGTGGGCTGAGTGATAGGGAAGTGGCTGCTGTTCCTGCCCTGGCAGCAGGACTGGAGAAGACCTTCCAGAGGCTTGGAAAGCTCTTCACTGTGCCACAGCAGCCCCACCACCCACCCACAATCCTGCAGTTCAGATTTAGCAGATGAAAGGCCTTGCCTGCTGGGTTTTGTCCCCAGTTTGGGAAGCAGGAGGTCCTGCCTTTCCAAGGTCATCAGTGGACAGGGATGTGCCAAGTTTCCACTCATGGATCCAGCTGCCCACACTTGATCATCCCAAGGGCTGGCAGGAAAGTGCCAGCACAGCCCATGGCAAGCCACTGGCTCCTGCTGGAGAAATTAATGCCTTATTCCAGGATAAGTTTCTCCACTTCTTTTAGGGTAGAGGCATCAGTTCCCAGGCAAAATTATCAGGACAATTGGTGCAGAAAAACACCAACATCCAGACTTAAAGCCCATCAGAAAGGAATCCCGATCACTGGCCTTTGGAGAAGCATTTAGGAAGGAGGCATTGCCATCTAGTGTCGGGCCGGGAAAGGGCTCGAGAACACAAACCGGGACTGACTGGGTTTAGACCCTCCTGGAAAAAAAAGCAGGGACAAGTGGACAGGCAAGAGCACCCGGGACAGGTGAACAGCTGGGAAGCCCCTGCTGTGGAATTCATGGAATCCCAGAATGGTTTGGATTGGAGGGACCTTAAAACTCATCTCATTCCACCCCCTGCCATGGGCAGGGACACCTTCCACTAGCCCACGTTGCTCCAACGTGGCCTTGGACACTCCCATGGATGGGGCAGCCACAGCTTCTCCAGGCAACCTGTGCCAGGGCCTCCTCACCCTCACAGCCAACAATTCCTTCCCAATATCCCATCTATCCCTGCCCTCTGGCATTTTGAAGCTATTCCCTGTGTCCTGTCCCTCCATCCCTTACCCCAAGTCCCCCTCCAGCATTCCTGGAGCCCCTTTAGGCCCTGGAAGGGGCTCTCAGGTCTCCCTGGAGCCTTCTCTTCTCCAGGTGAACTCCCCCAGCTCTCCCAGCCCGGCTCCAGAGCAGAGGAGCTGCAGCCCTGGGAGCGTCTTTGGCTCTGCATTTATTCAATCCCAGCCTCACCCCCACATGACCACACAGTGGAATTCGCTCCCCAAGAACCCAAATCCAGGGAAGCTGCAGGAGTCACAGGATGTGCAGGGGACAAAGCTGGCATTCTTCAGTAATTTTAAATTTAGCACCAACACTCAGAGGAACATCCAGCCAAAACAAAGAGCACAACATGCTGTTGCCCACAAAGGGAGTCAGCTCTACAGCAACAAACCAGACCCCATTCCCAAATTCCAGCTCCTTTCAGGCATTAATCCCTCTTGCACAATAAACTGGCACAGCCTTAATGCTCAGGTTGGTTTATTTTCTCTGAACAAAAATATCAAACATAAGTTTTTAAAGAACAACCTGCGTAAGTACAAAACTTCATGGCATCCTCCTCCCACTTACAGATTCCCTGAAAGCAGCCTGGAACCTCCAGGAGGTAGGAGGTCAGGGAAGAGTTTTCTTCAAGCAGAGAGAAGGAACACCTTCCTCTCTCCACTAGCAGGACTTAATTCTTCTGGAAAATGCCTCAAAATGTGGCAAACAAAGCCAACTTCAGGAAAATCAACTTGTGTGCAAAACACAGAACCTTCATCTCTCAAAGCAGACAGCGCTCCTGCTCCTTTTCCCAAAACATGTGATGCTGGAATCTCCATGTGCCCACAGGTGGGTCTCCCTCCTGTCCAAGGGCTGGGCAGCTGGAAAGGTCCTAGGATGACAAAACATCACAGTCAGGCATCACCTGCACTGTTTATTCCATTTCAGCATAAAAGGCTCAGTGGTTACCAGCACAGCTCCAGCGGCCCTGGAAGAAACACCTGGAATTCTCTGGATTAACACAAGTGAAACAGGCACAGGGAAATCCCCATAAAATCCATTCAACTTCCTCGTGGAGGACTTGGATAATACTGAGTATTAAGTCACAAGAACTCAGAAGTGGCCAGCCCAGCTCAGGGAAGCCCCAGAGAACTCTTCAGGCCACCTCCCTTCCTGCACAGGGGCATCCATGCTTCCCACCACTTTTGTTCTGGGAAACCAAAGCCTGGATACTCACTCTTTGCCTTTGGAGACACTCCTGTGTCTCCTAGAAGATTCACTGTTCTCCTCATCCAATTTTCCTATTGTTTCTGCCCATGTTTCCCTGCTCCCAGCTCCTTCCTGGTGCAGGACAGGAGCACTGGGAGGCCTGGTCACCCCAGGGATGGATCCCAGAGCACCCCCAGCACTTTGGGTGTTGTTACCTGCTCCCAAGCCATTGCTCCCACTTGCAGTTGGGTCTTCACCACTCCTGGAGCACTGGCACACACAGAGAAATGGCAGATTCCATATCCAGCTAAGCCCCTTTCTCTCATCTCAGCCCCCACCTCATCCCTCCCTCCTTTTCCAGAAGGAAACCAGCACCTTGGTGCAGCACCAGCTTTCTCTGGATAAGAACCAGGAGTGTTTCTACCCTGTGATTCCTCCCTCTCCAGCTCTGAATTTCAAAGGGGAACCTCTTGGGTCACTGATCAGGACTTGGCTCATCTGCCTCACTTTCTAATGGCTCCACTGACCTTGCTGCCAAAAACTCACCTGCTCCTTCAGAGCCTCCCCCAGCCACACTTCCCTCTGCTCCTGCAGAGCCAGGACCTTCCCCTCCCTGGCCCTCAGACCCAGCACATTCTCCTGTGCCTGGTTTCACATCCTGCTGCTTGTGGTGCTGCTGCCAGTGGCACCTCTGAGGTACCAGTGAAGAAATACTGATACAGGGGGTATTTCCCTGATTTATCAGTGCAAAAGGTACCAAATCACTGATGAAACATCAGCCTTGTCCCTCTGTCATCCATAGGATGAACAGCAGAAGGAAAGACTGAACAGATAAAAAAATCAGGAAAATCCTTGGAAACCTTTCCCCAGGATAACCCATTATGTGTATCCTGCAGCAGCTCTGAGGGTCAGAGGATCCCATCCAAGAGGTGCCCGACTCAGCTCAGGAATACCAGGAGCCCAAACCCATTTTTATACTCTTCCAGCATCCTGGCTCAGCCAGCCCAGCTGCACTGGCCCTGCCTGCACATGGAAATCAAATTACTGGTAGCAAAACAGGGAAGCTTGTCCCTTAGAGGATATCAACTTACAGGCTGCTAACCAGGAGGCAAAAAAGGCAGGAATTGTGAGGGAAACGGCCGGTTTACAGAGTGAAGGATGAGAAGATGAAGCATCACATGATGCTCAGAATCCACACCTCATTCATTGTACATCCTTGAAAGGCACCACAGGATCACTGGATCATTAGGGCTGTGAGGAACATCAGGAGTCTCCAGCCCAGCCTCCTGCTCACCCCAGTGACTCATCTCCCTCCGCTGACCCCAGAGCAGCCGGGATTGTCGGGACTGTCAGTCCCTGTGCTTGGAGCCACATGGAACCCGTGACTCAAGGGCCACCCTGCCAGCAAACTGAGCCTGAATCAGCACAATGTGCCTCTCTCAAGGGCTGTCCCCAATTTAAAGTTTGGGATAATAAAAGGACAAAAAAGAGTTGAGGAACTTTCAAGGCTGCCAGAAACACAGGAGTGAGGACTTCCAGCCTTGCACAAACTGGGATTCAGGGCAGAGTCACCATCCTGATTCACCCACACTCACCAAGAGCCTCATTTCACAGGCTCCTCTTAGTGCCAAACCTTCCAAAACTGGGGGTACATGATGTTCCTGACATACAAGATACCCAGAGTCAGTTCAGGCTGGCAGCACTTTCCAGTGTCTCCCCCGAGCAGGAGAAGGGGGAGAGGAAGTTCCTAAAGAGAGAAAACGACTGGAGGACACTTCAGCTGATCTCTTTTCTCTTTGAAAATGAATCAGAGAGAGAAACGCTTAAATGATTTCTCCAGTTCACAGCATAAAGTTCTATCAGCCAGGACAAGGAAAGAAAGGCTTGAAGTGGGGGGAAGAAAAGAAAATCCTTACCCTTGATGTGCTACAGTGTTCTGTGTGTTGTCAGACTAAAGCATCCTTGCTCCTGCTAAAATGCGACTGACTTCCACTCTGCTCCTTGTCAGTCTGATCCCATCCCCACATAGCACTTCCTTCATGTGTTCCCAACAGGAATACTTCAAAGCTGATCCCTGCATGTTCCCACTGGCTGTTGGCTGTGGTTTGGGGTGTCTAACTGGGTACAAACCTACAGCTACTGATGCTTTGTGCTCACCAGGAAAATAAAGGATCAAACCAAGAGGGTTTTGTGGCTGCTATTTGAAGCAATAAAGTCTTTACATGCAGCTAATTAAAAAAATATTCAAACTGAAACCCTAAAGCCATTTCAGGGAGTGTTTGATCAGCTCATCTCTTTCATTTCCACCTAATGGCTCCACAATCAGAGGAGAAGTGGAGGGGAACCACAGGGCCCTGCAGACACAGGAGCTGGAAGGGGTTCAAAGCCTCTACTGCTCCTGCACGGGGGGGAACAGCCCCATCCAGGCAGGACCCTGCTCCAAGATTGTTTCCTTCACTTAACAGCAGGTTGGCAGCAACTCACCAAGGCACAGGTTGCCTTTGAAGTTCACACACAGGCCTGTTGGTCCCAGCTATTTTAATTCCTCCTTTGCAATGACAAGGCCAACCATCAATTCACAGTGAGCAACACGCCAGGTCACAGGTCATTTATATCCACAATCACCTTTACTCTGCATTAAAGCCATAATTAACAGTTAATGTTTAACTGAGGCTTTACAATTTGCCTAAATTGCTTTTTTGCACAGAGAACTGTTGGTGCATCTTTCCCAGCTCCCCCTTTTCCTGCCTCCATTCTCTAGCAGGGCTGCAGGGAAGTACTAAACACAGCAGATAAAGTTTTTATCAAAGCACGAGGAAATTGCAGAGTTGGAGTTGTGCAATTAAACCGTCTCTCCTGCCAGTTCAGCCTTCACTACACCCATATCTCGAGGCAGCAGCTCCCAGCAGCACTGCACTGGGATAACCCCTCAGTGAGAAGATACTTCCTCAAGGGAAGTATCCAAGAAATCAGGTTGGTGGGAGCAGCCTGGAAGGGTTTTATATCCCAGAAAAGTGACCTCAAAGGATATTCAGAGAAATGCAGCCTCCTCGTGTCTCTGAGGGAAGACAGAGCACTTTCTCTTCAATGCTTGTGTTGGATCTAAATGGGATTTGCAATGGGCAAGAAAGGAAGGGAAGTTTTGGCTCAATAGCCAGAAGGACCCAGCACATCCAAACACCACAGCTCCATGTGAGCCTGCTGGGAACAGCAACCACCTGAAAAGGGCTCTTCACTCAGACCCCAACCAGCCCCACAGGCACTGCCACTCTGGAATGACAGCCTGGAGAAAAACCACCACAGCCAGGAGGGAAACAATCTCATGGAGCCCATAAGAGGTTAATGACAGGCTGCAGAGTGTCAAGAAGAAAGCCCAGCAGCACCAGGGTGCTCTCAGCAGCTGATAACTGATAATCCACCCTGACACAGCACAGCAACAGCTATTTCCAACTCCAGGCTGTCCTGCTCTATCTGGACATGAGGCATTGCCATCCCTGGGGGCTTTCTCTGAGCATGCCTTGAGAGAAGTCCCTAATTAGGGACCACTTCTGTGCTCTCTGGGGAAGTGGCTCTGCAGTCAGCCATGCCCTCCCCTCTCCCCACGTGCTGTTTTGGGATGTCCAGCTGTGAGTGCTTCAAGTGGCCACTTCAATGCTGAGGTGGCTGTGGGTGTTTGTGCAGAGCACACAGCACCCAGACACATATCCAGACACCCAAAGGCTGGCACAGGCTCCAACTGCCCCATCTAAGGTGCCCAAATTCACAGAGGAAGGTGGAAGGAGCAAATGTGCTGCTCCTCGTTTCTAGAGATAAGCTACATGAACATCCACTGCCCTCTTACATGCTTTTTTCTCAGGATTTTTTTTTTCCAAGTCAATTTGTCATGATCCTCGGCTCTATAAAGGATCCACAGTGAGTTCCAAGCACTGCCTGTATGCCAGACAGACAGCTCAGTGGCAGCAGGAATTCTCCAGAGATCTCTAACAAGTCTCAACTCCAAAGGCCCTGAATGCTGATGACATGCACTGCCATCCTGAACCTGAGGTGATGGAAGGAGGAGCTGTCATGCCTGCTCAGATCTGGGATAGGACAAGGATTCCTAACGTAAAAAGGAAGAAGAGAAAGCAGAGCTCCTTCCTAAGCACTTCTACAAAAAAAAAAAAAAAACAAAAAAACCCAAACCCCAAACCCCTTTCAAACAGCACCCAGATAAAGCAGCAAAACCACTTGTTCAGAGAGCAAGAGGTCTCACAAGAGGGACAATTATGGGAAGGTGAAAGAAGGGATGAGCTCTTCAACACACACTTCTGACTCAGAAGGGACTTCACCCAGCAAGTCAGGGCTGACACTGATCCTTAGAGCAGCTCCCAGTCCTTAAAAGCTCAGATAAATAACTCCCAGGTCAATAATGCCCAGCATTCTATGGAATCAACAGCCCCGACTGAGCAGCCTGGGCAGTGCAGGAGGCACAGGAAGGGCATGTCTGTCCTTACTGGAAATAACTCTCCAGCTCTGCAAAGCAGCTCTCAGCAGTGCCAAGACACTCCCTGCATCTGAAGCAAGAAGTCTTTCCCAAAGCACATTCCCCAAATCCAAAGCCCTTGTTGGTATCTCCCCGTGCTGACAGATGCAAACAGGGCCTGTTTGCAAAGTGCTGCTGCCCTGGTGTCAGACACAGCCCTCAGGGCCCAGGGGCTGTTCCAGCAGGGATGCAGCTCCCAATCCCATCAGCTCAAGGAAAGGACACCCCAATAGAGCAGCTGAAGGAGCTGGGGGGGCTCAGCCTGGAGAAAAGGAGGCTCAGGGGGGACCTTCTGGCTCTGCAACTCCCTGACAGGAGGGGGGAGCCGGGGGGGGTCGGGCTCTGCTCCCAGGGAACAAGGGACAGGAGGAGAGGGAACGGCCTCCAGCTGTGCCAGGGGAGGTTTAGGTTGGATATTGGGGAAAATGTCTTCATGGAATGGCTTGTCAGGCCCTGGCACAGCTGTCCAGGGCAGTGGTGGAGTCACCACCCCTGGAGGGGTTTAACAGACATGTGGATGTGACACTTGGGGACACGGGTCAGTGGTGGCCTTGGCAGTGACACGGGTCACTGGTGGCTGGGGGAATGGTTGGACTCTATGACCTTAGAGGGCTTTTCCAACATAAAAAACTCTGAGATTCACTGGCTCCATGCACTGGGTGAAGGATGCTTGGAAGCTGAGAAGCAGAGGAGTATTTCCCAAAACCACAATGAACACTTTTAGGGCCCTCAGCACTTATTTCATTTAACCTCAGCTGTCTCTGCATTTAAAGCTCTTCCCAAGTCTGTCACTATTGCCCTGCTCACTGTGCTGGAGAACAGAGCTGGCAGTTTTAAGACTGACCAGCACCTTCTTGTAACCAGAACAGCATCTCCCCTGAAGGGTGTCAGGTCAGTAAAAGTTTCCATGAACATTTAAAATCCCTGGATTTAAAACTAAGATAAATAGATAAGACAAAACCATCTCTTCTGCTAGTTCAGAGAGAACACCTGGAGCTCTCAGGGCAGCAGGACTGGTGACCCTGGAAGGGTGCAGAAAGAAGGCTTTAAAAATTATAATTCAGAGAAAATTTAGGATAACTGTGTGTTTCCTTGCTGCTGGAAGTGAGGACCAGTGACTCAATGCCCTGCAAACCTAAAAGTTCATAAAGAAATTCCCATCTTACACATAATCCATTCTCTTTAAACTGCACCTGCATGACAAACCAGGAGTAATCATGGGAATGAGAAGGGCCAAGGACCTTCTTCACGCTCTACTGGTTTGTAACAGCAGAATATTTTGTATTAGAGCTGCTGGCAGAGGCTCTGAGAAGTAAAACCCCACACAGGGGGTATTCCCTGGGCACTCAGCCTGGCCTTCCCAGGGCCAGGTGGCCTCAGGCAGGAGCTGGAAGAAAACAGACTCACAGAAAGTGATGCAGCCAGGAATCTGCTCCTGCCTCACCAGGGAGCTTTGTGTTTGAGCACAAAGGGGGAATCCCAGGCTTTAGGCACTTCCTAAGTCAGAGAGCACAGCCCAGGGTCCCAAGGCAGTCTTTGGATGAGGCTGGAGGATGAGCACAGGGGGACACTGGGATATTGCACAGATCTCCCTCTTTTCCCTTTCTCATCCTCTTTTGGCTTCTAAGCCCCAGCCCCAGCCTGGCAAAGCCTCCCCTAGTGCATCCAGCCCCATGTCCAGTACCCCCACTGGGAAAGCATGTCAGGGCATCCCTAAAACCAAGTCCTGCAGTCCTTTCTCCAGAGTTTCCAGAGCCCAAGATCCTACCACAGAGATATTACAGGTATTGCTGCAGGAAGGAACTGCAGAACAACTCTGAAAAAAAATAAAAAAAGGCAGCAAGATGCTAGAAGAGGAGAGAGCTGGAGGGAAAACAAAAAACCCCAACCCAACCACCTCATTAAAAGCTTTTCTCCTTCCTCTGCTTAACAAGGAGAATGCTTAATTAAGTCCTCCTTCAAGCCTTCCCCCTCACTCAGCCAGGCTCAGCAGAAAGCAGAGATTTAACAATTTCCTTTGCAGCACAGGACACCTCTGTGGGACAGGAATTTGCATATTCTAAAGGAGCAGTGAATTGCTGGTTCTGTGTTGCTCAGCAGTGGGGAGGGACAGGATCAGCAGGAGGCACATTTCAGATCCCAGGAACAACCAGAGAAGGAGGGGAAGGAGCAAGTTGCTGTTTACTCCAAGTCTGGAGCTTTCCCAAGGCAGGAGTTTGACTGTTTTATGCACAGACTCCGTTTATTTGCAAGTCTCTTTCAGCTTATTAGGTCAGTTTAACTGGCAACTGCTGTTGATTTTAAACCCAATTATAGTCACTTCTACCTGGTGACACAGCCCCAGTTCTGCAGCCAATTCTCACCCATTAATGCCTTCAGAATTGGTAGGACTCGCTATTTGTGGCAATCACAAGTTTGACCTCAGAGTTACTGTTTCCTTGCATAATTTCAGCCCTGTTTGTTCTCACTGGAACATTTCCCTGTGTGCTCCCAACTCCTGGGACCACTCCTCCTGTGCACTGAGCTGAGGTGCACATGACAGACAAGCTTTCAGCTTTGGCCCACCTATAATTAAAAAAAAAAAAAAAAAAGCTCAAATGCTTATCTTTCTGGTACAGAAGTATCACCAAGGACCCTCTACTAGAACCCAGACATTCCTAAGGAATTTGTCCCCACTCCTCATGGTTTAGTTCTCTTACAATGAAGGACCACAGTAATACAATGATAACAAATCCCCCCTTTTTTTTTTTTTTTTTTTTTAGCTGCTGGGTCTTTCAAACAACAACCAAAAGCTCCCATAAGACAGCAGGTCTCAGCTCACCATCCTGTAGTTTTGGGAACACCAAGGAAGACTTCCAGCTCTGCACATCCCAGGAAACTGGGCTTGGAACACACCTGCACCACACAAAGTGGACAGAGGCAGGAAAATACCCCTTCCCCAGAGAGGGACAAGTAGGAGACACAAGGCATTTCCAAGGAACTGCAGCAGGATGGATTTAAGAAAGTCTTTGTGTCTCTATTTTTCCCTCTGAGTATTTCTGAATTCCCCCAGGAAGCACCATGAGAGCAGCCTTGCATTTCACCAAAGAAAAGATCTATTTTGACCACGAAGTACATTAAAAAGGTGAGAATCGTGTTCTGAGCAGGATGTTGTTTGTAACAATTTGAGGAACTGGGCTCTACAGTGAGAGTGACACAGAAATCACAGAATGCTTTGGCTTGGAAGACCTTAAAGATCATATTGTTCCATGGGCAGGGACACCTTCCACTATCCCAGGCTGCTCCAAGCCCCGTCCAACCTGGCCTTGGACACTTCCAGGGATGGGGCAGCCGCAGCCTCTCTGGGCAGCCTGTGCCAGGACCTCCCCATCCTCACAGAGAAGGATTTCTTCCCAATATCCCATCCAAATCTCCCCTCTTTCAGCTTAAAACCATTCTCCCTTGTCCTATCATTGCAAAATCCCTTGCAAAGACAGCAGGCAGAGGGAGGCTGCTCAGGTGTGCCCAGGTTTGGGTGCAATGGTACAAAACACACAACACAGCCCTGGATTATTCAGTGCAGAGGAATGAACTTTCTCCCTGCAGCAGAGCAGGATTCCCCAAAGGCAGCTGGGAAGGAGCTCTGAGGCAGGGGAGGGATGCAGCAGTGTTCCAGGAGGGAGGAAAAGCCACAGCTACAGCTCCAAGTCGTTTGGGAGCTGGACCATGGGGCAGCTCAGTGCTCCACAAACACCTGCCAGCTGGTATGCAGGAAAGTTTTCCATAACTGTTGTGATTCCACTGGATCATCAACCATGGCACTCCCAGGCCATGTCCTCACTCAGTGCCTAACACACAAGGGTTCAAGCCAGACTGTCCCAGTACAGCTTGTGCCCTAAACTGGTACAAGGCTGTCAGAAAACACTAAAGAACGTTCTGCCTCCAGCCTAACTAATTCCCAGTGCCTTTGACAGGGAGCAGGAGCTCCTGCTGGAACTGCTTTGCTCCTCTATGAATGTGTAATGAGGTTTTGAAACAGCAGCCCAACCTCCAGCTCAAAGGCCCTGCAGGAACCTCTTCCAGCAAAGGGACTTCTCTTGCCATGAATGAACAGTAGAATCTTGTTTAGGTCTTGGTGATTTATGTTTGTCTGGGAGACTTTGTCTATTTTTAATGCTGCAACTAAAAATCAACTTCCAAGCTGTGTAAGCTGGAAGAACTCCACACGCTGGGGTCAGTGGATAAAAACTCTGGCTCATTAGTTCAGCCCAATCCTTAAGCTCAGCCCCACAGAAGTGTCTCCTTTTCCTTTTCCCTTTCTACTTCTCAGCCTCCCCTAACCAAACCCACTGGTTTACTTCCACCAGCCATGTGGAAATCAGCACCTTCACAGGCCACTTTTTGGAAAACAAGAGGCCACACAACCTTCCCAGGGGAGGACTCGTGTGGTGCCCCAGACCACCACAATCCCTCATACTCCCACCACAAAGCAGGGCTAAGCTGATGCCCAGAGCCACATAAAAAGCTTCCCAGCTCAAGCACCATCAGGAAAGAGGCCCAAGGTCCTACAGGCTTCCCAACTGGACTTCAGCAAGTAGAGAAGCAGAGCCTCTTGCCAAGCTCAGAGCCACAGACTTCCCGCACAAGACCTTGTCAGTCTTAAATCTCCTTTCTTGGGGCAGGTACCTGTGACAGGTGTCATCCCATAGCCAGAGCAGAAGGATTTGTGCTCTGGGGCCACACACTCAGCTTGGCCCAAGGCACAGGGGCAGCAGGAGGGGTAAAGGCTCCACAAGGAGGCACATCCAGCCAGGAGAGGGTTGTGCTCTTTTAAGACCCAACCTCTTTCTCGAACACTGCCTTAACTTCCTCATGAGCACAGACAAAAAAGCCAACTTTAAAAACACCCCTGCACTGATGGAAAGGCTGCCAATACTCATTTTCTGGAAGCAAAGAGATGCTGCCTGTGCTTCAGGAGAGAGAAAGAAAACAGCAGCAAAGTGACGGCCCCGAGCTGGGGATGCTTCCTGACAGAAGGCTGCTGTCATTCTCCACAATTCCTTCCCTTGGGTTTACCCCAAAGCAAGAGACCAGCAAAGATTTCTACTCCCCACCCCCCCCTTGCACCCCCCTGAAGGTTTTGACAAAAAAAAAAAAGAAAAAGAAAAAAAAAAGAGAATGATCAAAGAGCCTTTGTGCATTTATAAACCCGTCAATTTTGCTGGAAGATTTAAGGCTTTAAGGAGTCCAAAACAGCTATTTGAAATTTTCTCTCCAAACAGGTTTTTTAATATTAAAAAAAAAAAACACCACCAACCAGAAATAAAATATTTAGATTTTTCTGAAGTGAGGCATTCCAACAGCTCCAGACAGGATAGCTGGAGGGGAGGAGGAAATCCAATTCTTAAGTTTGACAGGAACAATTTTTTTTTTTTTTCGTTTCTTTTAATTGGCAGAGAAACAAGACTACAGAGCTATTCCTCCCCCTGGCTCTGAGCAGGAATAGCTGGGTTAAGAAGCACAGGAAACAACAAACCAAACTTACTCAACTCCTGGCAGTTCCAGGTCCCTGTCCCAGGAAAAATTCCTCAAGCTGATGACGCAGCAACATTCCACCATCCCGCCCTTCCCCTCCACACGCTCCCATCACCTTCCACTTTGCCTCCAAAACCGTCCCATGCAGAAGAGAAGCAGGTTCCCCACCTGAGAACACACCACAGAGGTTCTGGGAGAGCTCAGCCTTTGTTTCACAGCCTGCTTACCTTGATTTCTGCTCAGCCTCAGGAGCTGGCAAACATCCGGCAGCACATTTCCTTCTGCATTTCCACGTACTCCTCATAGTACCTGCAGAGTAGAGACAGGACGGCATCAGGGGCTGGGGACTGCCCGGGCCACAACCCAAAACCAGACTTTATTTTTATTATATATTATTATTTTTCTACATAAATAAATTAGCCTAATGTAACAGTGTGTTTGCAGCACAGACACGGCTCCTCCAAGTCCTTCTCTCTGCTGTGTCAGGGAAGAAGAGCTGGGAATGTTGTGCCTCATCCTCAGATCCTGGGTATCTGCTTTACTGGACCAAGCTAACTGAGGTAGAGGTGTAGTTTTCTAATGCAATTTAAATCATTTATTTGCCTTTTGGGAGCCAGATGATTTCTACACCAGTTTTGGAAGTGTGGGACAGTGCAGAGGAACCCCACCTGTGTGCCGTGGGTTAGCTTTGTGTCTCCCTTTGGGAGCACCTTCAGCACCCAGGAGATGTTGCCTGAGTGCCCTACACCAGAATATCTACCATGGACACAGGATGGGCAGGGGACAGCAGGGATTTGTGTCAGGACTAAGAGGATAGCAAGGCAGATGTCCCCTCCTCTGTTCTCACTTCAAAAAGCAGAAGCTTCCCAGCCTGGTCCATTTGAATCCCTGCTTATCCAAGCACAGCATCCTCTGCTCCCTGTGCTCTCACCTCACTGGTGAGGAATCCCTGAGCCACAGGGTGACTCAGTCTGGGAGCTGTCCCAGGGAGCAGTGGCTGCCCACAGGGTCAGTTCTCCTGCATCTGCTGCCATATAAGGCCAAAAGCAAAGGTTTTTGGGCAACACAGCAGAACGTGCCCCAGTGTGGCTCCAGCTCTCCCAGCCCCTGTCCTCAGCACCTCTGGGCCCAGAGCCCTCAGAGGGTTGGGTTCAGTGAAATGCCAGCACAGGAAGCCTCTCCTGGTAAGGCTCAGACAGACACTGCTGAGCAGATCATGCATGGATGCCCATCTGTGGACGGCACATTCCCACACCAACCACAGCAGGAAATCCAAGAGCCCCTTGTTCGGAGGGAGAGATTCATGCCAGACATTGGAAAAGCCCCATTTCATCCCAGACTTGATGCAACACAAGCCTTCCAATAGAATTCCCAAATCCAGCAGCAGAATTTGCACCAAGACCATCACAGCTGGTACCAGACACACATTCCACATGCCCCTCACCCTGGATTCTGCCTTTTCTCCAGGGAAATGAATTTTGCCCAAGAACCTGGTTCAGCTGGTAAACAGATGCTTTCCAAAGCTTTGTTTCAGACAGCAAAAGGGAGCTGCTGATTAACATGACATTCCTTTTAGCAGAAGATAAATGTACCCAGTATGGAAGTGAAAAGCCTCTAAAACCAGAATTTTGATCCATACTCCATTTCTGAAGCATTTGCCAGATCACACTGCAAGTTTTCTCAGGCAAAGGCAATGTTCCAGATGGAGCCTGAGCTAAGGCCTCATTAACAACACCCAATTAACACTGGCTTCATCTATTTCCTACTAATTCCACCTTTGCCAGAGGCAAAAGATCCCACCTGCAGAGCTGCCTTCAGCTCTGGGGTCCTGAGCACAGGAAGGACTTGGACTTGCTGGAGCGAGTCCAGAGCAGGCCACAGAGATACTCCAAGAGCTGAAGCCCCTCTGCTTGGAGACAGACTGGGAGAGCTGTGGGGGTTCACCTGGAGAAGAGAAGGCTCCAGGGAGACCTGAGAGCCCCTTCCAGGGCCTGAAGAGGCTCCAGGAGAGCTGGAGAGGGACTGGGGACAAGGGATGGAGGGACAGGACACAGGGAATGGCTTCCCACTGCCAG
>JAWWLV010000053.1:11061119-11086183 GCA_035041135.1 Platyrinchus mystaceus | reverse complement strand
ATAAACAAAGAAAACACCACAAAATTAAGAAAAAAGTTAACAAACGAAAAGAAGAAAAAAAAATAAAAAGAAAAGACAAAGAAAAAACCACCCCCCCAAAAAAAACAAAAGAAAGAAAAAAACCTCAGCCCTACAAAAAACAAGGAAAAAAGAGACCCCAACCCCCAAAAAACAACCAAGAAGAAAAGAAACCAAACCCCCCAAAAACAAGAAAAAAGAAAGAAAAAACAAAACCCCAAAAAGCTAACAAGAAAAAAAGAAAGTAAAAAAACCCGAAGAACCCAAAAAACAAAGAAGAAAAAGCCCCAAAGATAAAAAAAAAGAAAAAAGAAAGAAAAAACAAAATCCAAAAGATCCCAAGAACAAAAATAAATTAAAAACCCAACTCTCCCCAAAAAAGCAAGAAAAAAGAAAGAAAAAACCCAATCCACCAAACAAGAAAGAAAGAAACAAAAACAATTCCCCCAAACACCAATCAAAAACACAACAAAAAACAACAAAAAGAAAAAAAACCAAAGCCAACAACAAAAAATAAAGAAAAAAAACAACCAACCCCCCCAGAAATAGAAAAGGAAAAACCAAACAACAACAAAGAAGCAACAAAAAAAAACCAACGAACCCCCTCCCCCAAAAAAAACAACAAAAAAGAATGAAAGAAAAAAAAAACCAAAACCAACAAAAAACCCCAAGACACAAACAGGAAAAAAGGAAAAAACCAAAATCGCCCCCAAAACCAAGAAAAAAACCCCTAAGAAATTAAAAAAAAAAAACCCTAAACCAACCAAACAAACCAAACTAAACCAAACACAGATAAAAAACTGTGAACTGGTTTGGAACAAGTTTGTAGGTTCATCCTTCTCCAGGAACCTCTGACATGGTACACAAGCCAAACAAGTGAGGATGCAAAATAAAAGCAGAAAGAAACCCACGTTCTTGAGATGTTTCGAGGTCACAACAAAAGAACATGAAAATGAGGTTTTTTACTCCCAGAAGGTTGTATTTTGAGGAGAGGATGGAAGGGGAGGGAAGGGAGAGGAGGAGAAAGAGGCAAGGAAGGCAAATGGAGAAAAAAGAAGAAAAAGAAGAAGGGGAGGATAAAAGAGAAATCTTTCAGCCTCTTGCTTGCTTCTCCCACCCCATCCCATCCCCCAAAGCTTGGAGAGAAGTCACCTCCATCCCCAGCTTCCCATGGGATGCTCCGAGGGAAGCCAGTGGGATGCTCACGAGCCAAACACCTCCATGAACCAGGAGTTTATTGCACAAGAAACTATTTATTTGCCCAGACAAAAAAAAAATTCCACAGAGGAGGAGCAGTGCTTTCTTCCCTTCTGGTCTTTTCCAAAAGGATAAAAGGTTTTCGCCAGACAACAAAAATAAACCCCAACTGTGGTTTAACCAAAAACAAGTAATTAATAAGAAAGTTATCTTCACTTAGTTGATAAGAGTATCTTAAAGTTAAGTTATCTTAGACTTGGCTGATATCAAAGTGCTTTGGTGAGAATGTTCCTGGGGGGATGAGGGAAATCCCAGTGGGATTTGGGAGCAGTGGCTTTGAACTGGAGGCAAACACTGGCTCTTATCTCGGCTGCTGCCCAGTCATGTGGTGTGTGTGCCTGGTGGGCAGCCCTTGCCTGGGGTGTGCCCTGTCCTCGGGGCAGGACAGGGGGACAAGAGACTGCCTGGCCTCTCCATGTGGCAGGGAAGAGCCTCTGGAAGGGCTGAAGCTGCAGGAGAGGAGCAGCTGGACTCTCCATCCCGGTGGTCCCACCACCAGGGGCTGATCAGAGAGAAGCTGAGGGACGTCTGTGGGGTCCTGTGGAGGGCACGTGAGTGGTGGGGTGTTATTTGGGTCTCTAGGGGGTGCTTCTGTGAGAGCAGAGGGACCACCTGAGGCCAGTCCTCCCTTTTGGGGTCCTGGGGTGC
Source organism: Platyrinchus mystaceus (assembly GCA_035041135.1). NCBI lineage: Eukaryota > Metazoa > Chordata > Aves > Passeriformes > Tyrannidae > Platyrinchus > Platyrinchus mystaceus. The sequence continues at coordinate 11,084,260 of JAWWLV010000053.1, read as the reverse complement.
CTGGTGGGTCCCAGTGTGACCCCAGAGCTTCCCTCGGCTCACCAAACTCCCATGGCCATATGTGACTGCAGCCCAGCTCAGGACACAGCCTCCCCTTTCCCTGGGGAAATGGCCAATTCCCTGACTTCAGGGTTTATTTTCTTTGCCTTCAGGTTTATATTCTTGGAGTTCAGGTTTATATTCTTGGAGCTCAGGTCCCGTGTTTGCCTTGCCCTGGCAGTTCTGTCCCACTGGGAACAGTGGGGAAGGCAGCGCTGCCCGGCCTTACAGCTGTAAAACAGGCTGCCCTGTGCTCCCCAGGGCTGCTGGCAGAGGCTGGGATTTGGGCTTGTGTCTCTCAGGAGTGCTGTTCTGGAGCATGGAAGGTGAAAACAAATTTCAAGGGAGTGTCTCAGCTTCCCAAATCCAGCCCCACAGGTGTTGCTGTGTGATGGCTGTCCCTGTCTCCAAGATAAATGTGCCTTTTGTGATTTCCTTCTGGTTTTGCTTAGATGCATCACGTGAGCTCATGCCAATCCTTCTGAGGCTGTCCATGGGCTGAGATGAGAACCACAAAGAGATCTGTGGGAATCCATACAGAGAGGAGTCAAGACGGGGGTTTTTTCAGCGGAAAATCCCTCCTGGGTGTGTCTGAGCCCTACCACACAGGCAGGACTCTAGGGATGGGCTGAGTGTGACACCCCTGCCAGCTGGGAACAGCTTGGGGGTGACTGCTGACACTTTGGGCACACCCAGGAGCCGTGGTGAGGTGTGGCCACAGACCCACCATGGCCTAAAATCGCCATCTCGGACTCTGTGTGGAGCTTAAAGATGAGTTTGCAACTGTGTGTGAGGGTGGACGTGTCTCTGCCTCACCATCCCCAGGCGCTGAGCTGTGTCTTCACTCATCTCTGCTCCTCTTGGAACAGGACTGATCCCCCCCTCCTGTGTTTCCCACAGCGGGAAGGTGGCAGGATGGCTCGGAAGATGAGCCTCGCCGAGCTGGAGGAGCAGCTGCTCTGCCCCATCTGCCTGGAGGTGTTCAGGGAGCCGCTGATGCTGCAGTGTGGGCACTCCTTCTGCCAGCCCTGCGTGCTGTCCCTCCGCGGGGAGGGGCAGGAGGGGCAGTTCCCGTGCCCCGTGTGCCGCCAGCCCGTGCCCTGCGGCCCCCTGGCCCCCAGCGTCACCCTGGCGCGGCTCATCGAGGTGCTGCGGAGCCGGGGTGAAGCAGAGCCCATGCCAGAGTCCTGCCCGACCCACCACAACCCCCTCAGCCTCTTCTGCGAGCTCGACCACGAGGTGATCTGTGGACTCTGCGGCACCATCGGCGCCCACCGGCAGCACAGGATCACCCCCATCCCTGCCGTGCACTGCAGGATGAAGGTGAGGGCAGAGCCAGCCAGGGGCACTGCAGTGCTTCCTAAATGTCCCTTTTGCTTGGGGGCAGGCTGGGAATGAGGCCAGATGTGGGGCAGGGTCCCTGGGCTGGGGGGGCAGCTGTTTCTCAGGTGATTGGGGTGCTGGTGGGGCTTTTCAAGGCTGTGTCCAAACAGCATCAAAAGGAGTCTGGAGGTCAAGGCTGAGGTGCCACAGGAGAGCAGGGAGGTGGGAAACAGGAGCCCCAGCCAGGCAGAACAAACAGCTGGTGTTCCCTGCCCAGCGCCACGTGGAAGCCCCAGGAATGGCAAAGCCACCCGTCCCCTGTGTTCCTGGCACTGGGGAAGATAAGAGCACGAGGCACCAGAAACGCTCCTGTGCCACTCCTGGGACCAGCACTGGGAGAGTGCCCCTGGCTGGTGCTGGCCTGAGGTGTGAGACATGGCGTGTTGGGAGTGAGAGAGCTGACACGGTGCTCCTGGCAGGAATAGTTGGACGGCAGCACCTGGATTGGGGCCATGCTCTGAGTGCTCTCCTGCCTCTGGCACCTCCAGGTCCTCCTGACCAAGAAAGTAAAGATCAGCAGGATGTGCAGGGCCCCAGAAAGCTTAGGGAAAGTGTAGGAGAATGTGGCTCAGGAGGGCCACGTGCTCCTTGGGGGTGACAGGCACTGCCTGGGAACAAGGAGGTTCCCTGGGAGGAAGGAGGCCACCTCCATGGTGTTGTGTTTCCAGGAGGAGCTCTCTGTTCTCCTGACTGACATCCAGCAGTGCCAGAGGAACCTGGAGGAACAGTGCAGCAAACTCATCAACAACAAAAGCCGGGTCGCAGTGAGTGCCATGTGCCAGGGGAGCCCATGTTCCCAAGTCCTTTGTGTCCCCAAGTCCTTTGTGTCCCTGGAGCAACCTCTGCTCCTGATTCTTCCCAGCTCACCCCCCTACTCCTCTCCTCCTCTTCTACCCTTCCCTGCAGTAGCAGATAGGGCTTATCTTCCACCCTGCTCCCTGAGGTTTGTGTTGTCCATGACACTCAAGGACTAAGCCCAGTCCTGGTTTTGGGAAGGGGGATGGAGCCCTCTCTGGTGGCACAGCCCTGTTTCCAGAAGGGTGATGTAACCTCTCCAAGCTTCCTGCCAGGAACTGTTTGATCCAATGTCCTTGGAAGTGGGGAGATAACAGGTGAAAATGGCCCTGCTTGAAGCACCTTCCCACTCAAGGCAACACTGATTTCACATGGAGTTTGTGCCTGGTTTAGCTGCATTTCCCATGTGGAAAATGCCTCCAAGGCACCTCCTGACATCCCTTCTGAGGCTAAAGCTTCCCAGTGGGGCTCAACCCAAACCAGAGGGGAGCTGCACTGTCTCCCCTTAGCCCAGGCCACAGGCTGTTCCCTGGGAGCAGAGGGATCAAAGAGCTCTTTCACTTCAATAAAGCTGGTTGGGATATCAGGAAGGGAAAATCTGGGGGAGAAGAGGTGGAAGGTACGGGTGGGATGCTGGTGAGATGCTGAGGATGGAACAACATCCAGTACAGAGCTGCTGGTTATTTGGCAAGGCAGGGGAGGGCAGCCTGGTGGCTTGGGGGGTGACTTGGTGGCATCTCTGAAACTAAAAAGCAGGTGAAGGAGCAGGGCAGCCCCGCAGAGCCACGTGCTCCTCCCCACAGGCAGAGGTGGATGTCTACAAGTGGGTGATCTGGAAGGAATTCCAGGAGCTGCACAGGTACATTGATAAGGAGAAGGCCACCTTCCTGGGGAGCATTGAGGGGAAGGCAGCCCAGCTCATCTCCTCCATCGAGGCCCAAGTCAAGCAGACATCGGACGCCCTGCAGAGGCTGAGGGAGATGCAGAGCTCTCTGGAAACACTGGGCAATGAAAATCAGCTGGATTTTGTCAGGGTGAGTGTGCTGCCAGCCAGGTCTGCAGCCCTCAGCCCCTGCTCAATGCCCTGAGCACCCCTGGGCACTGGGTGCCCTCACCAAGCTGGGATACCAGAAAAGGGAGGTAGGTGCTCTCTGTCCTCTCCCCAACGGGAAAAAACTGCCCTCCAGGAGAGGCAATGCCCATAACAATTCCAGGAGAGGAAAATCTTAGGCTGGAGAGGCTGAGAGCTGTGCAGCTCTGTCTGACTCTCTCCTTCTTTTGTGTTTTCCAGAAATATGGCTCCTCCCAGTTCAGGTGAGTGGTGGGACCCGGCAGCAAACAGCATCCGTGGGTCCACACAGTGCCTCCACAGCAGGCTCGAGGTCCCAGGCCAGTGGGCACCTCCACATTGCTGAAGCAGCCTCAGGAGACACTGCAGGTGTGGGGGACAGCCTGGCCAGAGCCATCACCTCCACCCCAGACAAGGGCACAAGCAGCTGGTGTCACACCAGTGGCTCCATCGTACCAGGTGAGGTCATACAGTGTCCCCATCCCCTGTGTCACAGCTATCACACCTTTCCAGGTCAGAGCTCCCCAGCCTGCACCCTGGCGATGGCACCTTCAGCCCCGTGTCCTTCAAGCCCTGTTTCCACCAAGATGACATCAAGATGACAGTGTGGAAGCGCCTGCACCGCCGTGTCCTGCCAGGTACCGTCCTGCCAGGGGCCCTGGATCACTGGCACAGGGATTGGCTGCCCAGACAGTGTCACCCTGCCCAGATAGTGTCACCCTGCTCTGGCCTCTCCTGGGGTGCTCCTCACCACAGGAATGCTCCTGGAGCAGTGCCTGGCCATGCCTTGTGTGGGCATAACACTCCAGCTGTGCCAGCAGTGGTGGTCCTCAGGGCTGAGCCAGACTGTGCCTCCGGTGTGCCTGGAGCCCGCCTGCTTTCTTTCCAGCTCCAGAGGTGCTGAAACTGGACCCAGTGACAGCACGTCCCCTCCTGGAGCTCTCCAAGGGGGACACAGTGGTGCAGCGTGGGCTCTCCCAGCGCCGGGACAGCAACCCCAAGTGCTTCAACTCCAGCAACTGCATCCTCACCTCCAAGGGCTTCTCCTGTGGGCGGCACTACTGGGAGGTGATCGTGGGCACCAGGAACCACTGGCGCCTGGGCGTCATCAGGGGCACCGTGAGCCGCAAGGGGAAGCTCAGCAAGTGCCCCGAGAGCGGGGTGCGGCTCATGGGCCTGAAGGACGGGAAGGTGTACGAGGCCTTCAGCTCCCCGCGGGTGCCGCTGCCGCTCACGGCCCGGCCCCGGCGCATCGGTCTCTTCCTGCACTACGAGAGGGGGCAGCTTAGCTTCTACAATGCTGACAGCCCTGACGAGCTCAGCCCCATCTACACCTTCCAGGCGGAGTTCCAGGGCCAGCTCTACCCTATTGTGGATCTGTGCTGGCCCAAGCGAGGGTCCTACTCGCCCCCCATCATCCTGCCTGCGCCCGCTGCGAGCCGGCACCCCTGGGCACCCCATCCTGCCCCCAGGGAACACAAGGAGCCGTAGGGATGAGGCTGTGGCTGAGTCCTGGGTGGGGGTCACAGGCATAGAGTTGTGGAATGGTTTGGGTTGGAAGGGACCTTAAAGACTATCTCGTTCCACCACCCTGCCATGGGCAGGGACACCTTCCACTAGACCATGTTGCTCTTACCTCTGCCCAATCTGGCCTTGGACACTTCTAGGGGTAGGGCAGCCACAGCTTCTCTGGGCAACCTGTGCCAGGGTCTCACCACCCTCACAGGGAAGAATTTCTCCTGTATATTTAACCTAAATTTCCCCCCTTTCAGTGTGAGCTCATCACTCCTTGTCCTGTCACTGCAGAGTCCCTCCCCGGCTTCCTTGCATGCCCCTTCAGATCCTGGAATGGGCTGTGAGGTCTCCACACAACCTTCTCTTCTCCAGGCTGAGCAGTCCCAGCTCTCACCCTGTCTCAGTGAAGGCTGTGTGGAGGGTTGTCCTCTCATGGAAGCAATGGTGCTGCAGAACAAGCTTCAGCAGCACAGGAGGGTCCTTGCCCTCTCCACTAAGAGCATAAAATGTCAGCCTTCACCTCAGCAATCCCCATTCCCAGCCTGCCAGGCTGTCCCAGATGCCTGAACCACTGCTGGCCTGCAAGGATCTCCCTGTGGAAAGACCTGTCTGCTTGAAAAGTGTGAGCCATGAGCGCCCAGGGTCTTTGTGGCATGTCCTTCCCAATAAAGAGAGTTCGAGTTGGGTGGGCTGGTTGCTGGCTGACATGGGGACACTGGGAGACCGAGCATAGTGGAGCTGAGTGGGCAGCTGTGGTGCTCTGCAGGGCAGGAGGGGTTGCTGGAGGGGGAAAATGGGAGCCCAGAAAGCAGCCGCAGAGAGCTGCGTGCAGGCAGCAGGTCAGTCCTGGTGGGAGGACACTGGCCTGCTCTGGACAGTGCCTTGTCCAGCTGCTCAGGGCTGAGAGCTGGGGTGGGGAACTGTGTCTTTTCCCCAGGGCAGACTCCTCTTTCCAGGGCTGGGCATCTTTTGGTTTTTTCGAGTTCAAGGATGAGCAACACCAAAGCCTGCAGTAAATCCCCATCAATGTCCATGTGTCATGGGGATTAACAACCACTAACATTGTCTGTGCCTTGCTCCACTGGACCGGCTGGAATGCCCAGGGGGGCCACGGTTGGTGGCCAAGGTCACTGGGGTGACAGAGGTGGCCGGAACGACCAGAGTGACCAGGACAGCCAGGGTGATGGGGGTGACTGGGGTCACATGGCTGACTGGGCTAATAGGGGTGGCCAGGACCGCCAGGGTGAGCAGGGTGATGGGGCTGACGGGGGTCACTGGGCTGGCCGGGGTGATAGCGGTGGCCAGGATGACTAGGGTGCTGGGGTGGCCAGGTGGCTGCGATCACCGTGGTGACCAGGATAGCCGGGGTGGCTGCTACCTCTGGGGTGATCAGAATGATGGATGGACGGGGCTGAGCGAGGCGACGGGGCTGGCCGGGGTGATGGGGCTGAGCGGGGTGACGGGGATGGCCGAGATGACCACGGTGGCCGGAGTGACCGCGATGCCGCCGTGGCCGGGATGCCGCGGCTCCCACCGCCGGTCCCGCTCAGCGGCGGCCCCCCTTCCCCTCAAACGTGGGCGACCCCTCCCCGAGCCCGTCTGGCAGCCGCTTCCCCCGGCCCGGAGGCGGAGCCGGATCTTCATCCCGGCTCCCGGCGGGGCCGCGCTCGCCCCCTCCCGTCCGGCGGCCCGGCGGGAGGAGCAGCGGCGCACATGGCGCTGTACAGCGCGGCCGCTGCGGTGCTGGACGGGCTGGAGAGCGGCCAGGGCGGCCTCAAGAGCCTCGTGTACAACAGCGGCTTCCCGGTGCGCCCGGGGGGGAAGGGGAGCGGGGGTCGGGCCCGGGAGGGGGGGTCGGAGCCGGGGGTGGGGGGAGCCCCGGGGTGTGCGGCGGTGCCGCTGAGCCCTGCCCGCCCCGCAGCACGTCCGGCAGCTCTACGCGCTGGTGTCCGAGACCCTCCGCTACGCGCCGGTGCTCGAGAAGCTGCTGGATGGCGCCGCGCTGCTGCAGGCCGAGAAGAAGCTGCCCCCGCAGCTGGCCAAGGTACGGGGGGCGAGGGGTCCCGGGGCCGGGATGTCTCCAACCCGAGGGGTCCCGGGGCCGGGATGTCTCCAACCCGAGGGGTTCCGGGGCTGGGATGTCGCGGAGCCGGCGTGTCTCTGGAGCTGCGGGGTCCCTGGGGCCGTGGTATCCCGGATGTACCGGGGCCGGGATGTCCCTGGAGCCGTGGTGTCCCGGCTCACCCCGTGCTCTCCCCGCAGGTGCTGGTGTACGACCTGCTCTTCGGCAAAGGGCTCAAGTGCGGGGGCCGCTGGAAGGCGCTGGCCCGGCGGCACCGGGCGCGGCTGGAGGCCGAGCTGGCCCGGCTGAAGGTGCGGCACAAGGTGAGCCGCAACGAGGACCTGCTGGCCCCGGAGCAGGCGAGTCCCGCAGGTGAGCGGGCTCAGGGCTGGGTGGGCACCGCGTGCTGGGAGCTGTGGGGGGCTGTGTCTGACCCGCCTGGCCCTCACAGCCTCCCAGGTCCCGCGCTACGTCCGGGTCAACACCCTGAAGACTTGTGTGGACGATGTGATCGACTTCTTCAAACGCCAGGGATACTCCTACCTGGGCAAGGCAGCCAGGTGAGGGTTTCTTCCTGCTATCCCACCTTACCTGGGGTGTCAGCAAGCAGCAGGGGCTTGGGATGAGGTCTGGTGGGTAGAAGGGTTGCTGGTCTTGGTGCTCAGGGTGGCTGGGCTGAGGTTTCCATCACCCCACACTCTTAGTTTTTGCCTCTCTGGGTGCTGCCTGGAGCTGGGGAGGAACTGTGGGATGAGGGGGATTCTCAGTCTGGGCTCTGGAGGGCTCTGCCATGGCCACGGTGAGCCAGCACAATGTGTATTCATCCTCCATGTGTCTCATGGGCAGCTTGGAGGATTTGAGGGCCCTCTCCGGAAAGAAGTTCTTGTTGGATCCTCATCTCCCGGAGCTGCTGGTTTTCCCTCCACAGACAGACCTTCATGACAACCTGCTGTATACTTCAGGACACATCATTCTGCAGGACAAGGTGGGGGAAGTGGGGAGCAGGAGGCTGCAGGGGTGGGAAAACCATTGACGGGGTGGAGGGTCAGCTCCTTCCACGAGGGCTGTGTTTTGCTGCAGCACTTAGTTCTAAGCAGAAACTGTGGATGCAGCCTTCTCTGGGGCTTTGCTTCCATAGCCTGTAGGTTTGGAATGAATTCCTGGGCTACAAAACCCTCCATGGAAGCTGGGGACCAGCAGCTGGGAGGAGCACAGGGTTGTGGACTTGGCAAAACTTCCAGTGGAGGGTTGTGGTGGCCTTGGCTCTGTGTTGCTGTGGTCCCTGTGACCACACAGTGCCAGCTGTGCCCTGAGGAAGGGTTGGGGTGTTGCTGCCCACCCCTCTCACAGGCTTGTCCCTCTTGCAGGCCAGCTGCCTCCCTGCCTTCCTCCTCAGCCCTGCTGCCGGCTCCCATGTCATCGACGCCTGTGCTGCCCCCGGGAACAAGACCAGCCACCTGGCTGCCATCCTGAGGAACAAGGGGTGAGGGCAGGTTTGTGGATGGGGGTCGAGGGAGGGGGAAAGGTGGCCCTGGTCCCCCCAAGCCCATAGAGAGCACGAGAAGGTGGCAGAGCTGTAGCCTGTCATCCTGCCCCAAAAACTCAGGTGAGCTGGTGGCTCTGACAGCGCTGGGCTACTGCAAGCACCTGAGGGGATGTGAAGTCATGCAGGGGTTCACTCTCAGCCCCCGTACCCCTGTGGGGTGGGGCAGCTCCCAGGCTGTGCCTGCCTGGTGTTTGGGGGTTCCCAGGGCCGGGTGGGATGTTCATGCCTGTCTTGGGCACTGTGCTCTGCCTTCAGCCAGATCTTTGCCTTTGATGTGGACCCCAAGCGTGTGGCCACCATGAACACGCTGCTGGCACGGGCAGGGGTCACTGGCTGCCAGCTGGCCCAGCAGGACTTCCTGGCCGTGGACCCCGGAGACCCCAAGTACAGCAGGGTGACCCATATCCTGCTCGACCCGTCCTGCAGCGGCTCAGGTAACACAGGGGGCTCTGGCTGCTCCCCGGGGGCAGGGTTGGGGCTGTGCAGACCCCCGGTGACAGCTCCTGTCCTGCAGGGATGGTGACCCGGGGGCCAGGGGAGGAGGTGGCCCCGAGTGCCGAGCGGCTGCAGGCGCTGGCTGGGTTCCAGCGGCGGGTCCTGGGCCATGCCCTGAGCTTCCCAGCCCTCCGGCGCTTGGTCTACTCCACCTGCTCCGTGCACCATGAGGAGAACGAGGACGTGGTGCAGGCTGTGCTGCAGGACCAGGGCTCAGCCTTCAGGTGGGTCTGCCTGGGGGGCTCAGGGCACTGTAGGGCAGGGTTTGGTGCTGACCCTCATCCCAATCCACAGGTTGGTGACCGCCTTCCCATCCTGGCCCTGCCGAGGACTCGCTGCCTTCCCTGGAGCCGAGAGCTGCCTCCGAGCATCCCCTGCAGAGACCCTCACCCATGGCTTCTTCGTGGCTGTGCTGGAGCGGTGCGAGGAAGGGACTGATGCCCCCAGGTGAGAGGAGGGCACTGAGGGGCTCCACCTACTTCTGGGGGGCATCACGGCCAAGGCCAGTGCTGCTGGGCACCCTGGGGAGGCGGAGGGGTCTAGGTGGGTGCAGGAGCAGGGGACAGAGGCTGCGGCACTGGTGAGTGGCTCAGGATGTTTGCTCTTGTCTGCAGCTCCCTGCCTGTGGCAGCTGAGAAGCCACAGCCCAGAGAGGAAATGGAGCCAGGAGCAGCTCCCAGGAAGAGGAAAAGGAAAAAGCAGCGGGTAAAAGAGTGAAACAATTTTTTGGACTGCCCCCTGTCTAGATGGGGCTGCAGGGAACACTCCTGCTGCCTGGGCCCAAGTCGAGCCTTGTGCCAGCTGCAGTGGGAGTTCTGTAACCCCTGTTGTACTGATTGCCGGCCCTGGGGTCACCCTGGTGCCAGGGAGGGGGAACTGGTCACCCAGGGCTGCCCCTTGCAGCCAACCTCCTTCAGGTTTGCCCCCAAGGCAACCCCCACTCTGCACCCTGCAGGGCCTGGATGCTCCAGCTTGATGAAGGGTGTTGTATTATCATGTTCCCCTCCCAAAAAATCCTGAACCCAGCCCGATGTGGAGCTTCAAAACCAGCTTTTAACTGTAGAAACGAAGCAGAATAAAGTTTCTCTTCCTCTACTGTCTTCTCCAGCTTGTTTGTGCAGTCCTGCCCTGAGACTGCCACTGCTCATAGCAGAGGCAAAGTAGGGGGGTGAAAAGTGAATTAATAAATAATAATAACAATAATTCTGTCCCTGCACCTACCTTTGACCAGGGGGAGCAAGGACACACAAGCCAGAATGTGCTGGAAGTGGCACCTGAACCCCACCAACCCCATGTGTCCCTGCCCAGCCCCAGGAATCGCACACATGTGAACACAGTTGTTTTATTTTAAACCAGGGACATAAGAAGCAAGGAAACAAAAATTGCACATTCACACTAAAGTCCTCATCAGCCACACCAGGAATGATCCAAGTCTTCAGTCAGTTAAAACCCAGCCTCCCCCAGGCACTGGGGGCTCTCCCGGCAGGGGCTGTGTGGCAGAGAAGGGACAGCCTGGCACCTCACAGGGCTGGGGGTGTGGAACTACAGGGTGCCCTCACCTTCTCCCTGCTCATTCCCATCTCCCTCTGGCACACAGGTCTTGCTGGAGCAGACCTGGCTAAACCCTGGCACCTTTGAGGATGAGGAGTGGGCGCTCCCCTGGCCCACCACCCTGCCTGGGGCAGAGGGAGGGATGCCCAGAGTCAGTCTTGGTGGGCACTAATCCTGTCCCAGCCACTTCCTCAAACCCCAAGGATATGTTTTCTAAGCCTGGCTGCTCTCAGCCCACTGCACCCTCAGCTGTGCTGGTGGGGGATGGCCAGAACCACCCCCACCAGCACCTGCAGGTCCTTTGTGTCCCCTCTGTGCCACACAGAGCCCGTCACCTGCCCTTCCTGCTGAGAGAGACACCTTGTCCCTGGCACTCAGCACCGTAACATGAGAGCTCCTGCTCCTCACCCTCAGAGAAATAATTAAAAAAAAAGAAAAAAAAAAAAAAAGGTTTAGTCACATCCACAGACATCACATTTAAAAGGAAGGGGATGATGTACAGCAAGGGGAGCATGGCAGAGCCCATGGGATGCAGCTGCCTTTCCCAGCACAGCACATCCCAGCAGGCACAGCCAGGGTGGGAACAGCTAAACACTAACAGCTGGCAACCTCACTGAACCAAGCTTGAAGGAATTTGAAGGCAATTTAGCTTAAATATAAAAATAAATTTTTATTTTGTTAAAAAACATTTAAATATTTGTAATTTTTTTTGTCTTTTTTTTCTTGCTTTTTTTTTTTTTAATTTAGACCTCAGCAGACACACACACTCACACGGCTCGGAGAGTAAAAACCTGGCAGCAGAGCACTCCTGGGAATGGGGTGCCCATCCCTTGCCCTGGGCAAGGCAGGGGGTGGCTCTTGGGTGACCTCCAGCTCCAGCAGTCTCTTCCCATGAAGTTCCCAGGCAGGGAAGGGTGGGATCCCCACTCCTGGCTGGATGGGGACAGTGGAGGCAGCATTGCAGCTCCTCAGAGCTGGTAAAACCCAAAGGGAGGGAGATGAGCTAAAAATGAAAAACACTTTGGACTTGGGAGGGGTGAGGAGAACCCATCCGCTCTGGAACCCTGGGAGCAGCTCCAAAGCCCGCCCCCCACCCCAAGGTGGGGAGGGGGCACCAGAAGAGAGGGGAAGGGAGGGGAAGAGACTGCCGAGGTTGGAACCCCCTGGCCCAGCTGCCTTTCAGTCACGACATAGAAGGGACAACTCCCCAGCACGAGCAGCCACGCAGTGATGCTACTGTCAACACCCAATTAGCTGGGGCACGTCCCCCCCCAGGGACTGGTGCCCCCCGAAAAAGAAACTCCAAACAGCAAATCCGGCATAACCAACATGCCGCCACACACACGGTTCAGCTCTTCCTCCAAACTCGATTCAGTGAGCGCACAACGGGAGCATGGATAAAGCAGACCAGGGGAGCAGGGTGGGGGCAGCCCACAGCCCCATGGAGCAGCGGGGATGGGAGAGGGGCGGGGGGATCCCCATCCTCACCCCGTGCCTCCAGCACAGGCCCTGGGGTACGGCGTGTCCTCGGCTGGAGGTGACAGATTAGGTCACCCAGCTGCAGCCATGCTGATCATCCACGGCACCGGGGCAGCACCAGGCTGGCACCAACCCCAGTGGCAGGGATGGGAGCATGTTCACCAGGCCACGGGATGAACAATGGGAAAGACTTCGGGACCTGGTGAAGACGGGGTCCCTGGGCAGCCTGGAACTGCAGCATGGCCCCAGTGGGGCTCCGAGCAGGACACAGCACCAGGGCTGGCTGAGGGCTGGGGGGGCACAGGAAAAGCTGGAAGAAGCAAATGGGGAAAAAATTTACACATCATTAAACATGGCAAAATAAAGTGAGGGAAGGAACGTTGTAGATATGTACAGAGGGTCGTCCAGCCTTGGCTCTGAACTGTTCAAGTAACAAGAGTTTGGTTTATCCCATCCCAGCCACCCGGCATGGGCTCCAGTGGGTGGCAGGGACGGGGCCTGGTCCCACCACGGGGACAGCTCCAGCCTGGAGCCACCCACACGTGGGCCAGAGGGGCCCAGCAGCACTGGGGTCACTTTTTGCGGGTGTGCTGCCTCCGTGCCTGCAGCCGCTGGCGAGCGCCCATCTTGGATCCTGCCCCAATGGAGAAGGTGGGGGTGGACGAACCTGGAAGCAGAAAGGTGGCTCAGGGCTCTGCAGTCTTGGGGGCAGTGTGATCCCCACCCTGGGAACAGTGTGATGCCCACCCTGGGAGGAACAGAAGGTTTGGGGTCCCCCTGAGCCCAGCAGGGACCACCTGAGCCACCTCCTGGAACACATCTGGCCCTGCCACTGTCCCCAGCCCGAGGAGACACCACGACCCATGAGCTCCCCAAGGCTGGAGCACCATCTCACTCCTTACCAAAGGATGGGCCAACTCCTCCAAAGCCCGAGGCAGGAGTGCTGGGTGTCCTGAAGGAAAGGGTGCTGCTTCCACTGCCCACAGCTCCTGGGACGGGCGTGCTCTGCCCAAAGGTGGGCGCAGGAGCTCCTGGAAATCATAGAATCAGCAACAGGTCACTGTGAGCCGGGACTCTCTGCAGGGGCTGAAGCACCACAGTCCAACTCCCAGGACCGGCCTCTGCTCCCAAAACCCCCTTTTAATGCCAGTTACACCCTCTGGGTAATCCTGCACAAAAGGATTTGCCAGGGAGAAAGAAAGGCCTTTTTCTACATCAAGCCGTTGCTCAGCGTGTGGGTTTCAGTTCTGTGGGAGCTGAAATGGCCCAGTGAGGGTGTGAAATGTTAGGGAAACCCTGAGAGCGAGGACAAAGAGATGGCAGTCACTGGCTGGCAGCTTCCCTGCCTGCCAATTAGCTCCAGGTGGCTGTTAGGGATCAGCAGAACCTTGGCTCCCGCAGGACACCTGGCTGAGTGTAGAGTCAGGGAGCTGGTGCCTTCAGAAGGGCCAAGGACAGTTTAAGGATTCCCCTCCACCACTGAGGGCTGAGGCCTTGAACAGGGAGTGATGGAAGTGCCTTCCCTTTGCACAGAGAGGCTCTGCACAGCAGGAGCACCAGCCTCTCCAGGGCTGTGGAGCCCGGGAGCTTGGCAAGGTCCATCAGGAATGCTGCTGCCCAACTCCAGACCCCTGACACAGCCTGCAGTGACAGGACAAGGAGTAATGGGTTCAAAGTGAAAGAGGGGACATTTAGGTTACACATATGGAAGAAACTGTTCCCTGTGAGGGTGGTGAGGCCCTGGCACAGGTTGCCCGGAGAAGCTGGAAGTGTTCAAAGCCAGGCTGGACAGGGCTTGGAGCAACCTGGGATAGCGGAGGTGTCCCTGCCCATGTCAAGAGAGTGAAACATGATCTTTAAGGTCCCTTCCAACCCAAACCATTCCATGCTGACTCACCTCCGAAGACGGGCTTGCTGTTGGGGGTGCTGGTCATGGTGAAGGCAAAGGGGGTGCTCTGGGCCGGTGCCCCCAACGTGCTCTGCTGCAGCGAGGAGCCGAAGGGCGCTGCTGCCGGGGCTGCCCCGCTCTGCCCAGCCCCGAAGTTGAAGGTCACGGCCGGGGAGCCGCTGCTGAGGCCCGGCGTGCTCATCCCGAAGGCGCTGGCCGAGGGGCCCGTCTGGGTGGTGCCCCCGAAGGTGAACGGAGACGGGGTGGTGCCAAAGATGGTGCCACCGGCACTGCTGCTCGTGGTCTGGGTGGTGGCACCGAAGCTGGATGTGGTGGAGGTGGCTGTTCCGAAGGAGAACACTGAGGTGGTGGTGCCGAACGCTGCCTGGGTGCTGCTGGTGCCGAAGGAGCCCTGGGCGCTGGTAGTGCCAAAGGCTGTCTGAGCGCCACTGCCGAACGCCGGCTGAGCCGCTGACTGTGCTGGGGGGGCTCCAAAACTGAACGGGGGGGCGAAGCTCACGGGGCCAGCAGCGGGTTTGCTGGCAGGTGCCTGGCTGTCGGCAGCCCCGGTGCTGAAGGCACTCCCAGTGCCAGGGTATGGCGGCAGCGGCTTCGCACCGGCACTGAAGGAGCTGCCAAAAGCCGAAACGGAGGAGCCGAATGTCAGCGGTGCTTGAGCTGTGGTGGCTGGGGCAGAGGAGGTCAGTGTGGTGCCCCCAAATATGCTGAAGCCTGCAGTGGTGGCGGCAGCAGCCGTGGAGCTTGAAGGTGCCTGGCCAAAGGCAGGGCCTGCTGGGGCAGTGGTGGTGGCGGTGACCGTGGCCGGAGGAGGCTTCCCGAACTGGAACATGGGCCCTGGGGTGGCAAAGCTGGTTTCTGTGCTGGGAGCGGAGCTGGCCGGGGCCCCGAACAGGAAGGGCTGTGCTGCACTGGTGGAGGTGGCAGCGGTGACGGTGACAGCGGGGCTGGCGGTGGGGCCCGTGGAGGCAGGCGGGGTCAGTCCGAAGCTGAAGACAGGTTTAGTGGTGGCATCCGTGGATGAGCTCTGGGTGGCGGCTGTCGTAGCTGCAGTGGTGAAGATGACGTTGGGAAGGCCTGTGAACACTGGGGTAGGCGAGGAGGCTCCGGGCCGCTCTGGGGCCGGTTGTGCCGTCGGTTTGAAGGTGAAAGGAGAGACTTTTGCCGGAGATGAAGCTGCGGTGACGCTGCCGAAGATGGGCTTGAACATGGTGGTGGTGGAGGACGTCGAGGAAGGGCCTGAGCTCGCAGACATGGTGGCCGTGGTGGAGGTGACAGCTGAGCAGGCTGCTGTGCTCTCGCTCTTTGGCACAGCACCAAAGATGGGTTTGAACATGGGGGTGGGCATGGCAGTGGCCGTTGTGGGCACGGCAGTGGCTGCAGTGGGCACAGCAGTGGCCGGGGTGGGCACAGCAGTGGCTGTAATGGGCATGGCAGTGGCCGTGGTGGGCACAGCAGTGGCCACAGTCACTGCTGGCTGGCTGGCAGGAGGGGTGTTCAGCATTCCAAACAGGATGCTTGGCTTTGGGAGAGAGGGAGGTTTGCTGTGGTTCTGGCCCAGCTCAGTGAACGCAGCAGGTGCCAGGCTGCTTGGGGGCTGCACCCCCAGGGCAGGGGGGGCAGCGGGGGCAGGTGTGCTCAGCACGGGCACAGGCTTGGTGTCAGCAGAGGTGTCAGGCACAGAGCTCGACTCCAGTGACACCGCAGGGGCAGGTGGCTGTGCAGCTGATGGAGGTGGCTGGGATGCTGCTGCAGCTCCAGTGGTGTCTGGAAAGGAGGAGAGAGCTTACTTAGGGATAGAGGGGCACCTACAGATAGCCTGCCCTTCTGCCAGACACCCACCTGCTGGTGCAAAGCCTCCTGGAGCAGCACCCACCGCACCCAGCCCTCCGCACTTACCACAGCCCCCAGAAGGACCAGGGACTTGGTGTCCCCAAATGTGCCCCCTTGAGACCTGCCGGCCAGCTCTGCTGCCAGAGGACCATTTGAACAGGGGGCTTTGTCACCTGCCTCACACAGAGGCAACATGGAGCTCCTGCTGAGACTGCCTGGCTCTGCCAGGGTTCCACTCTGCTGACCCTTCTCCTCCTCCTCCTCCTTACCTGGTGCTGTGGGCGCAGCCTGGCTGCTCTGCATCTTCTTCAGGCTGTCCAAGAGTGAGGAGCTGGCCAGGGCAGGAGCTGTGGAGGCAGGTGCAGGCCCTGAGGAGGTCACGGTGAATGCCAGCGGCTTGGACATGGGCATCGTCTCTGCAGTGGTGCTGGGGACTGTATCTACAGGGAAGGAGCAAGGAATCAGGATCCACAACTGTCTGTGGGGAACAAACCCTTAGCAGAGCTTCTCCAGTGGGCAGGGAAATGACACCAACACACCACAGCCCTGGGGAACCTCACACAGCACCCTGGGGACGCTGGGGCATGAGATCTCCTCACTCTGAGAGCACAAAGAGCACCTCCAGACTGAGGCATGAACCCGGGTGCTTCCCCAGCTTGTGCTACAGACACCCCACTGCCCTGCCAGCCCTGGGCTTGCTCCTACCACCCTCCACGTTCCCAGCCCACCCTTACCAGCCTTATCCTCCAAGACACTGTTGAACCACTGCAGCATTGCCTTCTTCTCTGCATCCAGGTCCTCCGAGGTGATGGAGTAGCCCAGCTGAGGCGGCGGGGGCTGCCAAGAGAGAGCAGCAGCGGCTTAGCTCCTTCCCAGGGAAGCAGAGCCTCTTGGAAGGTGTGCTGGCGACTGGCCGTGGCGAGCCCCGTGAAGCAGCTGGTCCTGCTGCAGCTACCGCGGAGCTCCGGTCCCCGACTCCGCTGGACCCCCGGCGTGGCACTGAGGGCACGGCAGGCCTTCCCCAGGCATTACCTGGTCCGGCAGCAGGCAGCACAACCACGCACAGCCCACCAGACACTGGGGCTGGGGACAGCGTCACTTCCCACTCGGCCAAGGACGGGGCCTCCTTCCTGAGGGCAGGCAGGTCAGTGTCCCCCCAGCCCTGCAGAAATTGCAGTGAGCACATTCTATTGCCAGAGCGGGGCCAGAGGGGCTGTGAGACAGCGACGTACCAGCACTAGCTGGTCCCCACGGAGCGACGACAGCAATGGGATCTTCCGCTTGCGCTTCCCGCTGCTCCCTGGTGCCGACGGTGGGCTCAGGGAATTCTGCTTCTTCCACACCGGCGACTCCGCCACTGCAGAAGGAGACAGGTCAGGCCCAGCTCCGGGCAGGTGCTTGGTTGTACTGATGGGGCTGTCCCAACCCCTCTCTGGATGGCCCAGCTCAGAGGGCAGAGCCAGGGGCAAGGCTTTCAGCTGCTGTGATGCCCTGGAAGAGCAGCTGGCACCACACACCCAGGGAGTCTGGGACAAGAGCCCGCTGGGGCTCTGTGGGGCCAGCAACCCCTTCCCAGCTCCAGGATGGTCCCTGCACCGTGCCATGGGGCCCATCTGCCACAGAGGACTGCCCCTCTGTTTTAGCTGAGGAAGCATTGGAATAAACTCAGCCTGGAATATAATCAGAACTCCACTCACACCACAGCAGGTCTTGGCCGAGGCTGACACCTGAACCCGTGCTGGGTTGGGAGCTGGAGTTTCCCTTGCAAGCCAGCTCCCAGGCATCTGTTACACTGTCAGCACCCTCCCATCACCTGGAAATCCCACCAGGGCAGTCCCTGAGGCCAGCTGAAGTACCACTGCCTTGGGAGCAGCACATTCCAAGTTTCCAGGTGACCTCTCAAGTCAATCTCACTGCAGACCTCGGCTACCTCAGCTATCTCCTGTCCTAATTTTGCTCACCCTGGTGGCCCATCCAACCCAGGTGCAGAGCCAGGGCCCACCTACACTCACCTTTCTCTGTCTGCAGCTCCTTGTCCGACTTCACTGGGGTGGAAGTGTTGGAACGATGTGACTCCTCTTCCCTGTGCCAACAGGAGAAAACCAGTTAGGATCAATCCTGGGCTCAGCCCCATCCCAGGGAGCAGGATGAGACTGAACACGCTGAGGATTCCCACCAGCATCCCTGACATTTCTTTGCCTCCTGCAAACAGGCCTCAGGACAAGAGTCTTGCGCAGCTTCAGGAAGAGGAGCTGCTTTCTGCTCCAGCCCCAGCCTGGCTGGGCCTGCACCCCCTCCTCAGGATGGGCCAGCCCTGGGGGGCAGCTGGGGGTCCTGGACGGGAGCACTGCCCCTCCCAAGTTACACTCAGCCTGTCACCAGGTGATTGTGTCAACCAGGTGACTGTGTTGGCTTTAGTTCTGACACAACCTCAGGCTCCTCTGATTTGGGAGAGAAGAGAACACGGGCTGTGCTCAAAGGCAGGCACTACAACACAGACCCGGGATTTGATTTCAAGGAGGTGGCAAAAATCAGGGCCTGTCTTTTCCCAGTGTTCCAGCAACCACCAACCCAGGCCATTCCACTGCCATAAGGCACCATCACCTCTGCAGCAACTTTGAGCCCTTAAATCTCCAACCCCACCTGGGAGCAGGGCAGGGGTGGCACTGCAGTGTCACAAGGCGACAGGGCGGCCAATCAACACGACAAGGGGGTCTCCACCAAGAAGACAAGGGGCATGACCCACCGTCATGTCTTGGAGAGGACTCTGGACTGTCCCAGCTCCAGTGGAAAGTGGGACTTGGGCACTGGGATGGCTGAGAAGGTGACAGCTCCCTTCCCAGCTGGCTCTGTGAGAGGCTGGTTACCTGGCTTTCTTCAGAGGCCACTCTGGGGTCTGGGGACGGGAGGACGCTGGGCTGGACATTGGGGACACGCTCACACCACTTCTCTTCCACAGCTGGAATAAAGAGAGACACCAGCAATAACTCAGCGTGGGGCTGGCAGGGAGCAGAGCCCCCCTCCCTCCTGCTCACCCCCACTCAACCCCATCACCCAGGACTGTGGATAATGAGCCCAGAACCCCTCCTGCTTCAACACCACTTAACTCCCCTCCACATTTTGGGGAGCTCAATGTCTGGCCACTACAAGCTGAACCCACATGAGGAACAAGCAGCATCCAGGGCCAAGACACTCCTGGGCCAACTCTTGCCTTTGTGTGACACAGGCAGAGGCCACCCAGCTGCTTTGGACACCCTCATATGTGTGGGGCTGCTCTGGCAGGAGCCAGCACCTCCTTGCCAGGAGTTCAGAGCAGAATCCCAATACAAGGATCTCACTCTCCCAGCCCCAGGAAACCTCTCCCTACCACTGCCTGGAGCAAACCTTCCCCACACAGAGCTCCAGTGGCCACAGCTAAGTCGCACATCTGCAAGCCCAAGCAGGACACAAGCAGTGCTGCATCAGTCAGCAGCTGGGACCTGGGTCAGAGAGGGAACACATGGCTCCCACACTGCTGACTCCAGCTCAAAAGGTGTCAGCGCAGCAAAGCCTTTTTTTTTTCCTTTCACCTGCATCTATCCAGCCTTGCAGACTGGCCAGGGATGAGGAGGGAGGGGAAAACAGCCTCAGCCTTGGTTTGGTGCAAAGGCAGCAGGGCAGCTCAGCCTGGGACTCCCCAGAAAACAGGTAACACTGCTGCTGGACCCACAGCCCACCTGACCCTCAGGGACCTGAGCTGAGCCACACCCAATCCAGGCACCCAGCCATGCTGCTCTTCATGAGCACTGGGATTCCACGGGTGATCCCAGAGGAATGTGCAGCCCAGGTGTCCGTACCTGTGCCAGGCCCCGGCTGGAGCTGTAGGAGCTGGTGATGGCATTGCGGATGGAGCTGGGGATGCCCCCTGAGTACATGTTGTTGAGGGAGCTCATGGAGGACGTGCGGGACCTCTTGTTGGAGCAGTCATCAGGGCAGTGAGAGACAAGGCCCCTCTTCAGAGAGCCTGGCCTGCAGGAGGGCATGAAGGCTTGGTGAGCTCCCCTGCACTGCCCAAAGGCCCTTTCCATGCCAGGCAGGCAGAGGAAGGCAATCCCACTCCTTACAGGCTTGGGAATAACCCCCAGCAGCAGCACAGCCCTGCTGTCACAGGGTGACAGACCGACAGCCTCTCCTGCTGCCCCCCAAAGCCAGGCTCTGCAAGCAAAACCCAAACCCCTTCTCCAGATCCCACAGATTTTTGCTCCCCCCCGCCATCCCAGGAGTTGCTTTTGGCTGGATGGGCACTTACTTGGGTATGAGAGAGGCGGGGGCACCGTTGGCTACCAGTGGCTCAAACGCCGATTGCCCACTTCCAGTGCTGTCATGGCGCCTGTAGGAGAGAGGGTGGAAGCCTGGGCAAGTATGGAAGCCTCTCCCAGCCTGGGGAGAGGCACCTTTCCAGGCAAGTTCAACACTAGTAGAGCTCAAACCCTGCTTTTTTTTCCTGGGACTCAATACCCAGGACAGAGTTTTTCCACATCTGCAGACTCTTGTAGACTTTCTCTCACCCCAGGCCTGTCCTCACTGACTCTCACCTCAAACTCCAACATCCTGCTGGGCACACTAGTTTGGGCATAAGAAAATAAAAATCTCTGCTCAAATCCATTATTCTTAGCTAAAATACTTCCAGAAACGAGCTGCTGAGTCTCTCTGAACCGACCTGAGCTCTGAAACTCCCATCTTCAACTTCTGCCAAACCAATGCCTTGGACTGTTGGAGTCAAAAGCTGAATCCTCCTTCCCACAGTGATTCCATGGGGATCTGAAGTGAAAATCCCAAAGCAAAGCCTGCTGAGAAGCAGAGCTGAAAGTGTAGAACAGCTCCCCTCAAACTCTGAGCATGCTGACCCCACAGCACAGGCCACCCTGTGCTCTCCAGCTGACACAGCTCCTTCCTGCCCTCCAAGGTCCTAGTTTTTTCTGCCTACAAGCATTCCTTGTGCTTCCCAGACAGAAATGCCTTCAAAATTGGTTTTTGTGGCAGAGTTGTGCATTGGCACATTAAAACAGAATAAAGGAAACCCCTGAGCTGATCTCCTCTGTGCATCCACCCTGTTGTTGTCCTGCTTGGCTCTTGCTGGGCTCAGATTCACCAAGTCAAGCATCCAGAGATGGGAATTCAGTGCTGGAGGAGGATGGTGTGCCCTGACTTGCCCTGCTGTGCTCTCTGGGTCACCTCCAGCAGCAGGACAATGTGCCTGGGCACTGCCCAAGCCACTCTCCGCAGTGTCCCAGCTCCCTGCCCAGACCAATCCCAGCACAGAGGGAACAGCCTCCATGGGCACAACTGGGAAAGATGAAGCAAGTTGGAGCAACTCCAGAGAAGGCCATGAAGTTGGTAGGGGGACTGGAGCAACTATCTATGGAGACAGGCTGAGAAAGCTGGGGCTGCTCAGCCTGGAGAAGAGGAGGTTCCAGGGAGACCTCAGCAGCCTTCCAGGATCTGAAGGAGCCTACAACAGAGCTGGAGAAGGACTCTGCAGCAGCAACTGTAATGACAGGACAAGGAGTAATGGGTTCACACTGGAAAAGGGGACATTTAGGTAGGCTATACTGAAGAAATTCTTCCCTGGGAGGATGGGGAGGCCTTGGCACAGGTTGCCCAGAGAAGCTGTGGCTGCCCCATCCCTGGAAGCGTCCAAGGCCAGGTTGGAGCAACCTGGGCTAGTGGAAGGTGTCCCTGCCCATGGCAGGGGGTGGAATGAGATGGTTTTTAAGGTCCCTTCCAACCCCAACCATTCCATGACTGTATGAGGGCAGGGCAGTAAGGCAGTGCTGTGCCTGTGCTATTGGGCTCCAGCAGACCTTGCAGTCAGGATGTACTCCTGGTCCTTCCCAGAGCACTGGTAAAGACACAGCACTCTCCTTCCCTGAGGCTCAGGGCTGGAAGTCACTGACCTTGACTAACAGGAGCAGCAGTGTCTCCTGTTTACCCTCACATTTCACCTCCCTTTGCTCACTCAGCCCACGAGGGAAGTGTGTGGAGCTTTCCAAGAGGGATCCTTCTACCTGGGGATCCTGTCTCTCTTGGGAGCCCGGGGCTGACTGAAGGACAGAGCCCACAGCAGACATCAGCACTTCCCACCACACCTTCCCAGTCTGCAAATTCCTCTGAGGACAGAAACCACTTCCCAGCCAAGCTTCCCACACCACATCCCAGCCCCTCCCAACCCCAGCCAGGCAGAGGAACACACTGGACTCACACCTAAACCACATCCCTTTGATCTCAAGGACAACAGGAGCCTCAGAGCACTGTCTGACACAGCCCCAAGGGCCGGTCATAGATGGGATGTGCTTCCTCCCTGCAGTTCCCTTTCCACAGTGCTCTTCCAGCCCAGATCCTGGTCACACCAGCCTGGTACTCTCTGGGACACATCCCATTTGTCACCACTGGAGCGAGAGCCCCATCAGTGACCTTCCCAACACACCGCCAGTGACCTGAACTGCTCCCTTGTTACCTTCTCTTGCTCTCCTGATCGTTCCCAAAGGTCTGGTCCTCCTCCTCCTCCTCTTCCACAGCCCTTTTCCTGCTCTCCCTGATGGCATTCAGCACAGTCTCCTTGGCACATGGGTCGGGGCTGCTGGTGGCTGGGAAGGCCAGGGGTGAGACCACCTGCTCCAGACTGGGGGGCAGAGCAGAGCATGCTGTTAGGCTGGCTGGGATCACTGCTCAGAATTTCCCCGTGGAAAGGGGAACACAGCTCTCCCGAGGGTCTGGATCACACCGTCCTCCCGGCCATGTGGCAGGACTCAGGATGGGATGGTGCTCCCAGGGCTGATAACGCGGCTTTCCCCGGTGTGTCTCGATATCCCCCGTGACTGATAAGGAGGTTCCCTCGATGCGTCCAGTATCCCCGTGGTGATAAGTGGGCTTCCCCCAGTGTGCCCCTGCAGTACCCTCTGTGATTCCCTCCAGTGTGTCCCGGTCCCCTCCGTGGCTGATAACTGGGCTCCTCGCGGTGTGTCCCGGTCCGCCCTGTGATTCCCCGGTGTGTCGCAGTATCCCCCTCCGATTCCCCCCGTGTATCCCGGTCCGTCGGAACTCACGCCGGGGCGCGGGCGATGCCGGCGGAGGGCGGTGCGATCCTCACGGTGACGGGGCTCCGGAGCGGGCCGGCCCGGCGGGCCCAGGGCGCGGCGCGGGGCGAGCCGCCCTCCCAGCGGGCGGCGGACAGGCCGAGCGGCGCGGCCGGGCGGGGCTGCGGCAGCGGGTACCGGCGGCGCGGAGGCTGCGGCGGGCAGCGCGGGGCCCTGCGGGACACGGCGCGGTCAGCGCGGGGCGGGGCGGGACTCCCCCCGCCCGCTCCCCTCATCCCTCCCGTCCTTACCCGGGCTGTGCTCGGCGCGGCGCGGCCCTCACGGCCGGGCCGCCGTTGGCGGCGGCTTTGGCGGGCGGGCGCGGAGCGGGCGGGCCGGGCCGCATGGCGCAC
>JAWWLV010000053.1:11036975-11061088 GCA_035041135.1 Platyrinchus mystaceus | reverse complement strand
CCAGCAGCGCGCCCCGCAGCAGCAGCCAGGCCAGGGCGAGCGCCAGCGCCGCGGCCACGGCCAGCGCGGCCCTCACGGCCCCGTCCCGCCCGCCCGGCCCCACGCCCGCCATCGCCGCGCGCCCGCCGCTCCCGGCGTGCTTTGCGCGCGGCCCGCGCGGGGGCGGGACTTTTAAAAGGTGGGCGGGCCTCGGAGCTGGACCGGGCCCATGAAGGCGGGGCTTAGCGGGTGGGCGGGGCTTCCGGGCCGAGCTGTGGCGGCGTGAAGGGAGGGAGGTGCTTAGAGAGCGGGAGGGGCCTCAAGGGGCTGGGCGGGGCTGACCCTCGGCGCGCTCTTCGGGGCGGGGCTTATGGGGTGGGCGGGGCTCCGCGGTTGAAAGGGACCGGGCCTCCAGGGTGGGCGGGGCTTAGTGAGGTGGGCGGGGCTCTCCAGTCGGAGCGGGGCCGGCTCTCTCGGTGTCCCCCGCGGGATGGGCTTGGCGGGCGCGGAGCTTTGACGGCATTCGGGGCTCGGGGGGACGGGCGGGAGGGGCTTTCAGACGAGAGGGGGTGAGGGTGGCTTGCAGAGGTGGGCGGGGCTTCCCGGCCGAGGGGGGCCGCCCCCGCGGGTTCCCGGCATGCACTGCGCGGCAGGGGCTTTACTGGTGGGCGTGGCCTCACCCGGCCCCGCCCCACGCGTCCCCGCCCGGCCCCGGGACCCCCCCGACCCTCCCGGTGCTCTCCCGCTCTGAGGGCAGGGCCGGGGACAGTCACCCACGCGGGGCTGGGGACAGTGGGAGGGTCACTCTGGCTGGGTGTGCCCGGGCGGTCCCCAGCGACCGTGGCAGGGACCAGGGCTGAGAGGAATCGTGGCAGGAGCCATGGCAGGGACCATGGCAGGCTGAGACAACGACAGGGACAATGGCAGAGACTGTGCAGGAAGGGACAATGGCAGGGCCAGTGGCAGGAAGGGACCGTGGCAGGGATCATGCAGATCACAGCCGTGGGGACACCCCGTGGTGTCACCCCAGGTCCGCGTGGCCCGGGCAGGGTTGGGGGACACTGGGTGTGGCCAGGGTGGGCTAAGCACGCTTAGGAGGGGACGTTCCCCCGAGATCCCTGTCCATGGGCCACCCAGCAGCAGGACCCTCTTGCCATGGCCCTGCCGAGGTGACCCCGCAGCACAGGGTGGTTTGCACGGCCTCCCCCCCCCCCACCACTGCAGCATCTGCCCCCCAGGAGGAGCCGCAGGCTGAAGGCTTTATTGAAAAATCCCAAACACGCGACGGGTCATTGTTATCATACAATGAAAAACCCAAACCAACCCGCCCTGCACCGGGAAGGCAGCCCCTGCCCCCGTCACC
This sequence comes from Platyrinchus mystaceus, assembly GCA_035041135.1. Lineage (NCBI taxonomy): Eukaryota > Metazoa > Chordata > Aves > Passeriformes > Tyrannidae > Platyrinchus > Platyrinchus mystaceus. The sequence continues at coordinate 11,059,746 of JAWWLV010000053.1, read as the reverse complement.
AGCACCGGGGACACCGCGGGGACCCCCGCCCGTGATACAAAAGGGACAATGGATTCAGCCGAGGGCGGTGCCACTGTCCCCACGTCCCCGCTGCCCCCGCGCTGCTCCCCGGCCCCGAGGCCTGAGGTAGTTGGGGATGCAGGCGAGATCCCCCCACAAAAAGCAGGGAGGGTGTTGGGGCTCCCCGTGTCCGGCAGGAACGGGATGGTTGGTATTGCATCCGAGGGGAGCCAGCGCGGGGTGGAATGGGGAGGCAGCGGGACCCCCGTGGGGACACCCCAGGTCCTCCCAGTAGGCTGGGGGTGGCAGCAGGGCTGGCTGGGGACGCAGGGACAGCGGGTCCCTGCTCGCTGGACGGCTGCGCTGGGGGGTGGCAGCTCTGAGGCCGCGGCGGTGGTGGCAGGTCCCACTGCCCCGGGGACTGAGGGATGTCACTGGGAAAGCACGCAGGGACAGCCCAGGTGCTTCCCAAAGGGAGAAAGGCTAAATCCTGCCCCCAGCAGGGGAGGGACGCTCTGGCCCCAGCAGGAGCACCAGCAGGACCGCAGGGGATGGGGACATCTGGGGGGCCTGGAGGTGGCAACACCCCCCTGCCCTCTGAGCCCCCTGCTCAAGGCACGAAGGTTCCCTGGCTAGTGCCCATCTTAGCCCGTGGCCATGCTGGCACCAGTCCCCCCTGCACCCAACAGGGTGGTGATGACACCAGGGTGGCACCAAAGCGAGCAGGGACAGGGAGATGCTTGCTCTGGCTTTGGGGTGCTCTGTTTTTGGGGCACCTTGGCTGCCCCTCTAAACCCTCTGTGCTGCCCTAGTGCCACCCCCCATCCCCAGGAGCGGGTGGCTTGTGCGGTGGCACTGTGGTGGCCCAACCCCGCGCCCAGCACCTTGTGGAGGGTTTATTGCTGGCATGAACACAGTGATCTATCGGGGCAGGGCAGCCCAGCTCAGGGGGGCGCTGCGGGAGGGCATTTTGGGAACTTGGGATGTGGGGCAGGAGCTCATGGCAGCATCCCTCCTGCTGCTTGCCCCTCTCCCGGCACTCTGGGTGTCCCCAGCCAGGGTATCCCACGGGAACGCCACCCTCCCACCCTGCAGTGGCCAAAGGCACTCGGTGCCCCCACCGAGGGGGAGCACACCTAGCACCAAGCCCAGCAGCACCCCAAAAGCTTCCCCCCACCCGCTGACACCCCCGGGGCCCTCAGCAGGCTCATCCCCGGGGCGGGGGGACGGTCACGCAGAGCCACGGGCTGGGTTAAGGCTGGAAAAGCAGCGAGAGGCGAAAGAAGCCGGAGCGCTCTCGCTCAGCCAGAGCTGGCTCTAAGAGTTCCCAGAATCTGTGCAAAAACAAAACTAATGGGTTAAAGACCCCCCCGGAGACCCCCCCCACCCCCCAGCAGCTCTAATAAATACACGTGCACTTTGCAGAGCCCCCAGCCCCGGGGCCTCGTGGGGCAGCTGCCGGGGCTCTGGAGGCGGCTCCTGGGGGATGAGGGGGGCGTGTGCTTCAAGGGGGCTTCTGCACCGGATCCTTGGGGATCTTCCCAAAAGGCTGCATCGAGCGGAGTCCCAGGGGTGTCCCCTGAGAGGCCCCAGGTGTCCCCCATGGGCTGCTGCTGCTGCTGGGGCTACTCTGCAGCTGGAGGGGGAAGAGAGGGTCAGGAGGTGCAGCGCCCCCCAGCATCCCACTGTCCCACCCCTCTGGGACCAGCAGCACTCAAGCCCCCTGCCCAGGGGTGATGTGGATCCCACAGGTCGGAGTCTCCAGGGATTTGCCTGTGTGTGCCAACTACCCCTAGGTTTGTGCCAGCTGGGGTGAAACCAACGCCCGCCCACTGCCAGGACGGCAGGCAGGGCTTCTCCATCCTGCTCCACTCCTTCCCAGAGCAGTTTCCCAGCTGGAACAGGACTGGCAGCACTCACCATCCTCCTCCCAGCCCTCGGCCACTCCGGCCAGCTCGTAGTGCTTCTTGCGCAGCTCCCCCAGCTTCTGCCGCTCCTTCTGCAGCTGGTTCTCCAGCTCCAGCACCCGCACCTGGGGGACACCACCCAGGACATGCCCACCCGGAACCCTGGCACAGGGCTGGGCCGAGCACCCCCCTTTCACACCCGTTATGCCCCCAATATTGAGCCCAAAGACCACCAAGGTACATCCCACGGGTGATCTGATGACAAGCAGACCTGGGGGGGGGGGTGTTTAGGTGGGCGCTACCTGTGCAGGCAGGTGAAGGCAGAATGACCCATGTGGGCACCCTGGGAAGGGGAATTCTCCGGGACTGCCCTGTGCCAGGCAGAGGTGGGTGCTGTGGGTGGCATACAGGGGCATGGGAGGCCATGGGCTGCTGTGCCATGATGGAACAGTGCTGGGGAGGGCTTGAGGACCAACTGCATGTGGATCCTGGGCAAACCCACCTGTGGCCTTCACACCTTGGGCTTCCCCCATGCTGGTGCTGCCTGGGGGCATCTGGGCAGGGTGACCCACCCAAGATTGGTGCCCCCCCACCACTCCCCTGGCCTGGGCAGCCTAAGTGAGACATCAGTGGGTGCGTTTCCCCAAATGTGGGAACATCCTACCTGCGAGTCCATCTCCTGACGCTTGATCTGGGTGAGTGTCATGCTGGAGAAGTCCATGCTGTCTGTGGAGAAAGACACCAACAGCACCCCTCAAGCTCTGCTCCCCACTTGGACCCCCTGGCAGCTCCCAGGCTGCTGGCAGGGTCTGGCATCATGGGATACACATGGCAGGGAGTGAGGGGCAGCTGTGGACAGAGACCACCAGGGCACAGCCAACTGAGGGTGCTGAGTGCCAAGAGCAGAGGTTTTGTGGCAGGTCTGTGCTCCAAGCATTAGGATCGGAGGAAGTGACCTCAAGTTGTTCCAGGGGAGGTTTAGGTTGGGTATTAGGGCAAATCTCTTCATTGAAAGGGTTGTCAGCCCTTGCACAGGCTGCCCAGGTGGAGTCACCATCCCTGGAAGGATTTAAAAGCTCTGTAGATGTGGCACTTGGGGAAATGAGTTAGTGGTGGGCTTGGCAGTGGTGGGGTAGCAGTTGGACTCACTGACCCTAGAAGGCTTTTCCAACCTAAGTGATTCCATGACTCTGCAATCCCCACAGCCTCACACTTACCTTTCTCCTCCACCTGTGACCTCCCAGCCTTGGTGGAGGCCACCACACCGGCTGTGGCCTGGTTGACCCCCCGGGAGGCCTGTTGGAGCTTGCAAAGGTTGGCACTGTCCTTGTCTGCTTTCACCTGCCAGGAGAGCCAGGAGGGGTCACTTACACCCCACCAGCCCCACGATTGGGGGTGACCACGGGGTGCCCCAGGGTCACTCCAAACCTCCTACCTTGGAGGCTGCCACCAGCTGAGCGGTGCTGGCTGCGATCTCCCGGGAACAGACCATCAGCTCCTCGAATGTCCCCTTGCCTTGCACCACCAGGTCGGCAGCATCACTGCCAGAGGGCAGAGAGGGGCTGGAGCATCGTCCTGCCACCCCTGTGTCCCCTCCCTGTGGGGACAGCAGGACTCTGCCATCCTCTGCGCCCCCGTGACAGTGGCACTTACACCATGACGGTGGCACCCCAGCCCACGGCCTTGGAGGCGGAGATGAGACCCTCGGTCCAGCGGGAATTCTTGGCGTAGAACTCCTTGGGGGATGCTGCTCCCTGCCGTGGGGAAAGGCACTGTTGGGGACAGGGGACCCCCAGACCCCAGTCTTGGTAGAAAGCAGGAGGTTGGGGTGTCATTTCGGATGTGTATGGGAGCTGGGGAGAAACCCAGCACGGGGGACTGCGTGGGAAGGGAGATCAAGGATCTCTGTGACACCCTGGGAATCAGATCCAGGGTGAGACCCTGGGGCTGGGGCAGGAGCTCCTGGCAGCCGGTGGGGAAGCTCCAATGGGCCAAGGGTTGGAGCAGCATGTTCCAGCAAGTGTGTGGTGACCCCTGGCTGGCCAAGTGCCTCAGAACTGCACCCCTGTACCAGCTCACCCGTCCACTCTCCACGATCTCTCTCTGGAGGTCCTTGGAGGCCAGGACCAGGATGTGGATGGCCTGCATGAGGCCTGTGCAGGAGCCCAGGATCCTGTGAGATAAACCCCTCTGAGCCCTCTGTGGGGTGCCTGTGGCACCAGTTCCATCCTGCCTGCCCAGCTCTCTCCAGTTCCCTGACCAACACTCACCTCTCGTTCACTTCCAGTTTGACCCCAGTGTCACCAGCCCGTGCCTTGCTCAGCATCTCCTGGTAGGAGGGGGAGAGGCTGAGCCCTGTGCCCGGTGGCAGGCCCGGCAGGGTGCCTGTGGTTACCCCATGGCACAGGGTGCCCTCACCTCGATGCGGGCGGACGCCGTCTCGATGGCCGCAGCCGTCGCCGCCATCTCCTTGTCCACCAGGTCCCCCAGCTCCTCCTGCTTGACGTCCAGCCCTCTGGGACGCAGCTCCTGGGGATGGGATGAAAGGGAACATCCAGGGGTGGCACAGCCCCTCTGGCGGTGTCCACCACAGCCTGACCCTGTTCCACCAGCCCTCCGGGGGCACCCACCTCTGCGATGGTGCTGATCCGGCCCAGGCAGGCTGTCACCGGGCTGCAGTCGGCACCTGCCACTGTCCCTGGGTCTTGCAGGGCACTGAGGTAGCTCAGGGCCTCGCTGCCACACTGCCTGCACAGCTCCAGCAGACCTGTGTGGGCCGCACGGGGGGATAGAGGTGTCAGGTCCCTGCCTACCCTGGCATCCTGCCCATCCTGGTCCTTGCCCACTCCAGGATCCTACTTGTCCCAGCATCCTGCCCACCTGGTCTCCTGGCACCTTCCCACCCCAGCATCCTGCCCACCCAGTCCCCTGCATGCCATAACCTCTGCCCACCCTGGTCCTGGCCCACCCCAACCCCTGCCTGTTCCAATCCCTGCCCACTCCAGCATCCTGCTCATCTTGGCCTTGTCTGCCCCTGCCCACTACAGCCCCGTCCTGTCACAGAATCCTTCCCTGCCCACGCCGTTCTCTGCCTGCAACGACCCTTGTCCACCCCAGCTCCTGCCCACCTTGGCCCCTGGCCCACCCTGGCATCTGCCCAAGCCATGTCCTGCCCATGGGGCAGCACTCACGGTCAGCGGGTTCCACGGGGGCCACGTGGGAGGTCGCGCTGCCCTGCAGGAGGGTGTCGCTGACCAGGTGGGCGAAGAGGGCCAGGCAGGGCAGCAGGGAGCCCACGGCTGCGGCGGGACAGGGGGCACACACCTCAGCCCCTGCCACGCTGCCCACCTGGCCCTGCATGCCAGGGCTGCCCCTGTGCCCACCCTGCCCAGGGCCACCCGTTCTCACCTGTGCCATCCGACAGGTACTTGCTGTGCGCGTCCCGCAGCCGCTCCATGCACTCGGAGGCTGCCAGTGTGCGGGACAGGAGGCAATCTGCAGACAGACAGCAGGCAGGGCTCAGCCAGGCCAGCAGGGAGCGGGCAGGCCGGGATAACGCCCGGTTTGGGAGCCTCACCTGCCGAGCCGGTGCAGCCGATGTGGGCGGGATCCTCCATGCGAGCCAGGGCGTCCTGCACCATCCGCTCGGCCTCGCGGGCGGTGCCCCGCAGCAGGGATCGCTGCTCCTCGGCCAGGCGACGCTGCAGCGCCTGTTCTGCGCCCTCCTGCCAACCCCACATGGGTGTCGGGGGCCCTGCTGTGCCAATGGCATCCCCTCACCCAGCCCTGCCGAAACCCCGTGGCCTGAAGGGATGGGGATGCCCCAGGATACCTTGTCTCTCAGCTGGGTCTGCAGCGACTCCAGCTCGGTCCTGCTGCTCTCCTGCTCCCGGCTAAGCGCGTCTCGCAGCTGCTGCAGCTCCACCCGCAGCGCTGCCATGTCCTGCCCGTGCCGCTCTGCTGCCTGGATCAGCCTGTCCCGCTCCTGCTCCAGGCTGCTGATCCGGGAATTCTGCTCCGCTCCCGCCTGGATGGGCATGAAGTGGTGGTTGGGGCTGTGCTGAGGGTGAACCCTCCAGTTTGGGGACTGGTTCCTGGTCCAGGCTCAGGCCACCCCCACTGTCCTGCAGGTGCAGCCCTGCATCACCACCTGTCAGTGATGACCTCACCTGCTGACAACTGAGGCTTCTGGGGAGCCCTTTCACTTTTAATCAGTGAAAATTCACTTTTATCATGACTGTCACCATCCTGATGGAGGAATGGATGTGGGGTGTCGCTGTGGCCTTGGAGCTCTGCCTCATCCCTGTCCTGCCCATCCTGGGGACGGTAACTGCCTTTTCCTGCCAGCCTCTCCCTCCTCCAACGAGCCCAGACACCTCTGCTATGCTCCACATCTCCACAGGCATGGGATACCCTCTGGCACATCTTGCAGTGATGGCACACTGCTGCCTGGGTTTACAATGGGCAGAGTTCTTCCAGGGGTTTCATTCCACGATCCCTGCTGCTGAAGCCCATTGCTCCACATGCTCCTGCACCCAGGAGCATGAAACTCCATGGTGTGACCATCCAACCCACCCACACATGGGGAGGAAGAGGACAGGGTTCTCAGGTCAGTGGTGGGTATCATGTCTCAGATGGGTAAGGCCTGGCTGCCCAGCCCAGGGCTATGTGAGAGGCTGCAGGGACCCCCCCCCCCCACGCTCTCACCTGTGTGCTGGACTCCAGCGTGCCCTGGAGCACCTGCAGCTCCTGCCTGCTGGCTGCCAGCTCCCGCTTCAGTGTCTCCAGCACCTCTGCCTGCTCCTGAGACTGTGGCAAGGGGAGAGGTTGGCAGCACCGGTGCCCCACGGGGGAGGCCCCTGCTCATCCCTGCTGTGCCCCCCATCCATACTCACCTTCCTCTGTGCCTGCTCGCTCACCCTCTGGAAGGAGTCCTCCAGCTCCTTCTTCTCCCGCTCCACATCCCCCTGGGCCTGCCTGGCCACCGTCACCTGCTTGGTCACCTCTGCGTTCTGGCAATGGCAGAGCGAGTTCAGCATCCCCCTGTGCCAGGGGGCACGGCTGGCAGAGGGGGTGCCAGGGGGGTTTTTGGGGAGCCCACCTTGCGCAGCAGGTCGGCGTGGTTCTGCACCAGCTCGCTGTACTTCTCCTTCAGTTTGCTGTAGCGCTGCTCATTGGCCTGCGCCCGTCCTGCCATGCAGGGTCACTGAGGTGAGCCCTCAGGACCCCCAAGGGGCTCACCCCCACCCCAGGCTGGTCCCAGCTCCCCCTGCTCACTCTCGATCTCTGTCAGGCTCCGCTGAGCTTTCTCGGTGTCCTCCCGCTGCTTCTTGAGCTCCTCCAGCTCCGCACGCAGGAACTCGCTCTCGTCCTGCGCCTGCTGCTTCAGGTGCTGCTGCTCGGCCAGCTCAGCCTCCAGCTCACTGGCACGGCCCCGCAGCTGCACCGTGCCCCGCGCGCTCTGTGGGCACAGCCGGGGGCTGACGGAGCTGTTTGGGGCTCACCAGGACCATCCGATACCCACTAGCATTGCCCAATGCCCACCAGTACCATCCCACACCCACCAGTATGGCCCAATGCCCACCAGTACCATCCAAAACTCACCAGTACTATCCAATGCCCACCAGTACCATTTGATGCCCACCGGTACCATCCAACACCCACCAGTACTGCCCAATGCCCACCAGTACTATCCTATACTCACCAGTACCATCTGATGCCCACCAGTACTGCCCAGTGCCCACCAGTACTGCCCAATGCCCACTAGTACCATCCAGCAGCCCCTGCCATGGGTACCACCCCACAGACCCCCACATGCATCCTGGAGACCCCCAGGATGGGCAGGGATGCAGAAGCCATAGGGGACAGGGCAGGGCAGAGATGGGGTCACCATCTTGCCCATCCAGGGCTAGAGCCACCACCCCACATTCCCAGTGTGAGCCCCCGGGGTCTCGTGCTGCCCGCCTGATTGTCACCCACCTCAGCCTTGAAGTTCTCCAGCTCCTCCTTCAGGGCTGTGATCTCCCCGTAAAGCTGATCGATTAACCGGTCCCTGAGATGGAGAGACACAGACCCTCAGTGCCATGGGACACGTCCTGGGAGGGGAGGTGTCCCCTGTACTACCACGGCTGTGGGGCTGTTCCAGGCAGGGGAGTCCCGGTACGATCCCGGCCTGCTCACTTGTCGTCCTTGTTCATCCCGTTCTGGCTGTTGAAATTGAAGGGGTCGCAGCTGAAGGCGCTGCCAAAGATGTCGTCAAACTTGTTGTCAAACAGGCTCTGTGGGAAGAGCAGGACGGACCTGGAGTGATCCCACCACCACCTGGGAACCCTCATTCCCCTCCATGTCCCCAATGTCATCGCCAAAGCAGCCCATGAGCTGCCTGGACACTGAGGCTGGATCCCTGCCCTGCTCCCAGGGCACGGAATGTGTTGAATGCCACGGGGCATCTCTGGTTGATCCCTACCTAACTCCCAGGGGGAGAAGCTCCCCAAAGCCATGTTCCTTCCCCTCCTCACTCAGTGCCAAGGGACAACCCTTGGCGGAGAGGAGGGTGAAGACCTGAAGGTCTCCATGGCAGTGCTCAAACCCAAACCTCTCCTTGCCCATCACTGGAGGGCACCACACCACTGAGCGGCACCGGGAGATGACTCCAGGCTGACTCAACCCTGGCAGCACTCACATACGACATCCAGCACTCAGCCGGGACATCCAGCACCCACTCATTCCCCCTGCAGTGACACTCAGTTCCCAAGGCAATCCCTACTGTCTCAGCCCCCTCCACGGTGTGGATTTGGAGAAGTAACTCCAGGCTCGGAGCTGGAGGGCCCCTGCCACCCTCACCTGCGAGGCCGTGTCCATCTCCACCAGGTCTGTGATGGGCTCGCTGTCAGGGGAGGAGGCCTCAGCAGGGATCACCACCACGGGGCTGATGTGCTCCGACAGCGCTGAGGCTCGCAGGAAATTGGGGGGGTTCTGGGGAGGGACGGGAGCAGGGTGAGGGGAAGGGCTGGCACTGCTGCAGGGCTGAGGGCATGGCTGGGTGAAATCCTGCCCTAGAGCTGAGCTGGCCAGGCCCTGATCCATGGAAAAGGAGCCAGGACTCACAAGGATGGAGCCAGGACCCAGAGGGATAAAGCCAGGACCCAGAGGGATGGAACTAAGACCCACAGGGATGGAACCAGGGTCTGCAGGGATGGAATCAGGACCCACAGGGATAGAGCCAGGGCTCGCAGGATGAAACCAGAACCCACAGGAATGAAGTCGGGACCCATGTGGTTGGAGCCAGAACCCGTAGGGATGGAGCCAGGACCCACAGGATGGAACTAGAACCCACAGGGATGAAGTCAGGACCCATGTGGTTGGAGCCAGGGCCTGCAGGGATGGAACCAGGGCCCAAGGAGAGGGAGCCAGGAGCCACAGGATGGAGCCAGGACCCATGGGGATAGTTCATAGCAAGGGCTGTGGGTTGGCGAGAGAAAGGATCCCAGCCACTGGTCAGAGGGCAGCTCCATCCCACAGGATGCCACCCAGAGAGGAATGCAAGGATGATCCTCAAGGCCCATGAGTCCCACGTTGCTACCAGCCCCAGGAAGCCAGGTAAGGTGGCAGGTGGCTTTTTTGGGGCCCTTCCGCAGTGCCACCCACCCCGGAGCTGCCCCTGGCCATGGGGACAGGGAGTGTGGGGACTGGGGACCATGGGGTCTCACCTCTGGCAGTTGCGGGATCTGAATCAGCCGCTTGAAGTACTGCAGGTTGCTGGAGCGGTAGAAGAGGTCCTTGAGCCTGGAAGGGACAGGGAATAGTGAGGGATGGCTCTTGTCCAGTCTGGACAATGTGGGCAGCTCCAACCCCTTGCCTGGCTCCAGGAGGTGTCACCTGGCTGGAGGGGACAGTGGTGTGTGCTGCCACCAAGCCCAGGGCAGGTCTTGGGAAGACCCCGCTGCCAGCCTCCTACTCTTGGAAAAAACTGACTGCTGGAGGGTTTATCCCATAAACCCAGGGCCTGATGGGCAGGGAGAAGGACCTGGAACTTGAGCAACCCGGTCTAGTGGAAGGTGTCCCTGCCCATGGCAGGGGGTTGGACTGGATGATCTTCAAAGGTTGCTTCCAACTCAAACCACTCCCTTCCCACCCAAAGCCCCCACGAGCAGGTGTGGGGCTTCCTGCCTTGGAGCCAACATCTGCACCATCACCTTCAGTTCCCACAGGAGGATCTCCCCCAGGAGCAGGGTACTTCCCTCCAGGATTTCCAGTTTCGAGGAGGAGCAGCAGTGCCCAGTTCTGGCACAGTTCTGGCACAATTCTGACTCCCATCCCTCCCAACCACCTCAGCACCCCAGCTGGGATGTTGGTGGTGTTGATACCTGCCCCAAGGTTAGTCCCTGGGGGGTCAGAGCCCATGGCCAGCCCTGATATCTGCTGTTTGTAGTTTGTGACCTTGGTTTTGAATCAAGCTGTCCCTTGGCACTGTGACATCCTCCCCCTGTTCTCAGTGGCCACTTTTTGTTTTGGCTGCCCCGAATAATCACATACCAGAGGCCACAGCACATCCCTGCTCACTGTTTTTCAATCTCAGTGCTTTGGGAGCACCCCCAGAGCACCAGCACTCCAGGTCTGGGCACTTACTTTCGGAACTGCTCCAGGAAGCGATCCCGGTGGCCCTGCAGCGTATCCGCCGGCAGACCTGGAAGAAGCACCAAGTAGAAACATCACTGTGTGTCTTCATGGATCAGGGGACAACCTATCAGCACAGCCACATGGGGATGGGTCTTTCCCAGAGATGGCCACCCTCCTCTGGGGGCCCGAATGCTCCAGGCTCAGTGTCCCACTGCAAGAGGGGATCATGCCCCAAGGAAGGGGAAAGGCTGGAGGTCAGGCAGCTGCCACCACAATTCCAGGTCCTGAGGGATGTGGGTTTTGCACCTCCTTGTCCCGGTGACTCCTTTCACCCTCCCAGAGAGGCTGGCAAGGGGATGGGAGTGAACAGCCCAGTCTGAGCAGGGTGGTGACCCCCAATGTCTCCCTCTGTGTCCCACCCCGCCCAAGGTGGTGGCAGCGCTGGGGACACTCACACGAGTGAAGCTTGAAGAGCAGCTTGACGGTGTAGTCGTAGAGGTGGCTGCAGTCCAGGATGACCTGGATGAGCGGGGCCAGGCGGCACTGCCCCGCTGCTGTCACCGACACCGAGCGTGACATGTCCAGGGAGCTGAACACTGCAGGGAGGGAGCATGGGATCGGATCTGGGAGCACGGGATCGGATCTGGGAGCACGGGATCGGATCTGGGAGCACCAGCAGATCCACAAATGATCTGGGAGCACTGCCAGATCCACAAATGTCACCCACAGCAAGAGACCTTCAGCTGGAGCAAGATACCACTGGCCCTTGGGGGTCCAGCCTGTGGCCCCACAGCTGTTTGTAAGCTCAGCAGGAGGGGAAATTCCCACCCAGGACTCCCATGCAGGCCAGGAATACTTCAGCCTAGCACTGTGGGCTTGCAGCCAGACCTGAGCCCAGTAGTGTCCCTGGGCAGAGCTGACACACAGCCCCTGTGCTCTGTCTGTCACTGTTGTCCCACAGGCACTCGAGCGTGCTGGGTGTGCTGTCAGGGAGATGCTCCAAAACCAGCCAGGAGCAGCTGGAAATCATCTCATTCCACCTCCTGCCACGGGCAGAGACACCTTCCACTAGCCCAGGTTACTCCAAGACCCATCCAACCCGGCCTGTAACACTTCCAGGAACGGGGCAGCCACAGCTTCTCTGCCCGACCTGTGCCAGGGCCTTCCCACCCTCACAGCTAAGAATTCCTTCCCAATATTCCATCCAACCCTGCCCTCTGGCAGTGAGAAGCTATTCCTCTTTGTCCTGTCCCTCCACCCCATGTCCTCAGTCCCTCTCCAGCTCTCTTGGAGCCCCTTTAGGCCCTGGTAGGGACTTTCAGGTCTCCCTGGAGCCTTCTCTTCTCCAGGTCAACCCCCCCAGTTCTCCCAGCCTGGCTCCAGAGCAGAGGGGCTCCAGCCCTTGGAGCATCTCTGTGGCCTCCTCTGGACTTGCTCAAGCAGCTCCACATACTTACTTCTGATGTTGAGGACCCCAGGGCTGGAGGCAGCTCTGCAGGGGGGGTCTCACCCGAGCAGGGCAGAGGGGCTGAATCCCTCCCTCCCCTGCTGCCCATGCTGTGGGATCAGCCCAGCAAAAAGGAGGCTTTTTGGGCTGCCAGTGCAAGTGGCTGGAGCATGTTGAGCATCTCCTCACGCCCCCCAAATCCTCCTCCCAGGGCTGCTCTCCATCCCTTCATCCCCCAGCCTGGATTGATACCAGCGGTTGTCCTGCCCCAGTGCAGCCCCTTCTGCTTAGCCCTGTTGAACCGTAATTCAAGTGAAGTGCCCAGAAGAGCTGAACTGTGGTGCCCTCAGCCACCACCCCCATGGAGCTTCCCCCAGCTCAGCTCAGCCCCCCACGGAGGGCCTGGACCCCCACAGACCCCTCATCCCACCCTCTGTCAGGGTAGCACAGGGGCTTACCTGTCTGGAAGAGGTTCAGCTCACACTCCAGGTAGTCAAACATCTCCACTGTCAGCTGAAAGCTGGGAAACAGGGATAAGGATCATGGGGAACCGTCCCCATGGCCTCACCCTGTGCCAGGTCCCACCCTGGCAGGATGAGGGGTGCTCTGGTGTGGATGCACCAGCCTTTCCCAGGGCTCTGCTGGGACAGGTGGAAGGTCCCATCCCTGCTGGGTGGTGCCCCCCTGGCTGCACGCACCCCTCCCTCACCTCCCCCTGCCCTGCACTCACAAGTTGTTGACATCGTTCTCCCCGGCCTCGTCCAGCTGCCGGTCAGACATCTGCAAATTGCCAGGGAAGCGGGGATTCTGTGGGGAAACAGGAGTTGGGAAAGTGTTCCAGAGGATCTCCTGCTCTGGACAAAACTCTGGGAGCACCAGGGCTGTGATCCTGTGGGCTCGGTGCGAAGTCAGCTCTTGGATGTGCCGGGGGGTGATGTGGAGGCGGAAGGGGGGTAACACAAGGTCTCCAAACCCTGGGTGACCACAGCATCCCTAATCCATGGCGCCTGTGTTCTCCCCAGCAAGAAAAGCTGATTCTCCCTGGGCTGAGAAACCTGCTGAGCATGGAGGAGCTGCAAGCTGGGAGGGGATGGAGCCAATATCTGCCCCAGGGGGCAAAGCCTCCTCGTGCTGCCCTGGCATTTTGGGGAAGGTCACATCACACCTCTAAACTGAATCAGGGTGATGGGCACAGAGAACACCTCTTTCCAGCAGAGCTCTTCCTCCTCTGCCAATCTAGGATAGCTCTGGGAGGGGACACGCACCCCAAAGCTGAGGGTTTTTTAATGCTTCTTGTAGCCCACCAACTCCCAGGTGTCCCCAAGGAGCCCTGGGCCACCACGAATCCTGCCACTCCCAAAATGCTGGTCCTGGGGCTATTTTTGATCCAATTTTGATGGCCACTGGCAGCTTGGGGAATGTTTCCTGGAGTCAGCAGGATGGTCATGACAGAGGGGAGGACCCAAAGGGGTGACAGCACTGGAAAGGCTCTGCCTGCCCCTGTTCTGTCCCTGTCACCCCTTGCTGCAGCCTTGGGGTCGGGGACTCACCTTGGTGTGAAACTCCATCTTGGTTCTCAGCAGTTTGAGGTAGATGCTGCAGAGCTGACCGTAGCCCTCGCTCAGGTGGCCCTGGAGACCCCAAAAAGCTGTTGAGATCCAGGGCAGGCTGCAGAAAAGCCTTTTCCCCCTGCAGAGTGACTGACCCCTCCCTTACCTCCCGAAAACCACAGTCAAAAACACTCCTCGCTGGCACCCAGCCCCTGGATGCACTTTGGCTTTACTGAAAGGCTTCGGGTCAGGACCTTTTCATCACCTTCTCTGCATGTTTCAATGTGGCTTTTGACCCATCAAAACTGGGTTTTACTGGGTTTTGCCATAAAATGGGAAGGAGGCCTTCGATTTTGGTGGGAGGGGACAGGAATGTGACAGACAAACCCAGCCCAGGGAGGTGATGGCAGCCCTGGATCAGTCACGGCTGTGGTGAGCCCCTGGATCCTCCTGAGAGAGAGAATCTCCCAAGCCTACATCCCCCCCCAAGCCTGGCCAAGAGACCCTTGGGGTGCCCCCACCATGGTGCCCACTCACCCACATCCTGCTCATGTCACTCAGCTCATTCTTGTATCTCACGGAGTCTTTCAGGACCTGGAAGAATGATGGTGACAATCAGCAGGCAGAGCACAGGGAAACAATGTTCCATGCTTGGATCTGGCAGTTGGGGTGAGGAATGGGAGGTCGTGGTGCACTCTCAACCCTTTGTCCTGCTGGTGGTGTCACCACTGCCAGTCCCAGGTGCCCCAGTTTCCCCATCCCCACGCCGAGCAGGAGGATCCTCACTGGTGGCTCCTGCACTGAGTGGTTTCCTCTGGCACTGGCACTGCTGTCAGCACTGGGGTTTGGAGCACAGGGGTTTGTGGGCAGGGCAGCACTGGGAAGGCTCTGGCACCAGTCCCCACACAGGACTGACCCCCAGGAGGGCACCAGCCCTCTGTGAGGGCTCTGGCACTGGTCCCCACCTGGGACTGGCCCAGGAAGGTACTGACCCTCCAGGAGAGCTCTGGCACTGGTGCCTTCTCAGGACTGATCTCCAGGAGGGCACTGACCTACCAGCATCTCCCATTGCCCTGTGCAGCCCCATGGCAGAAAGGATTTGGCCCCAGAGCTGAGCTGAGCTTTGGGCACTCACATTGGAATGTCCATCCCGGAGGAGCTTGTGGAAGACGTGGCAGAACTTCCAGCAGAGCACGGCATTGCCGGACAGCGGCAGCCGGTTCACCACCGACCAGAAGGTCTGGGCTCCCTTCTCGTGGTGTGTGCCCAGGATACACGGTGCTGGATGGTCAAGGAAACACTTTCTGGTTTCCCATTTTTTCCCATTTGGTGATGGAGAGTGGCCACCCAGGGACAGCTGTACCCGCAGAGCCCAGGGGGGGCCAGACCACCACGGGGAGCTGATGCTGCCCAGCCCAGGCACACTCTGTCCCCAAGGGTGGTACATGCTGTCCCCAAGGGTGGCACACGCTGTCGCCTCTCCCCAAGCCCCACAGCACTACTCTGGGAAAACCATGGCATGTGGCTCTACTCCCACCAAGCCTTCCCAGCTGCCCACCCAGGATACTGGGAATCTGCTTTTAGTGGCAGTGTGCTCATGCATCCTCACCCCAGGACTCCAATCTGCTGTGGGCACCTTCCCTTCCCGCCCTCCCATGGGATGGCAGCGCAAGGAACACCAGCCTGGGCACTCCTGACGCTTGGAGGCTGTGGCAGCAGTAGCAGGGAACCTGTGCCATGCTGGAAACACCTCCAATAGCCCCTCAAGGTCCCATCCAGCCACCCCCAGCACCTCTCCCCACATCCCCTCTTGCTGCTGCCCCTTTTCCAAGCAGCCCCAGCCCCGCTCCCACGCTCCTTGTCCCACAGCCAGCTTTGGGAAGGATATTCCTGGCGTGTTTCTCCTTGACAGCCACTTCCTGCGCATTAATGGCCTTATTGATGCTGACGGTCTGCAAGGGAGAAGTGGTGGAGGGGGGTGAGATGGGAAGGGTTTGGGCTCCCCCCTGGTCCCCCCTCACCCACTGAGACCCCCTGGCTCTGCCAGCACCTGCCAGCCCCTGGATCCCATCCAGATCCCTGGCCCTGCTCGTGCCAGCTGGATGCTGACCTTTCCCGGATGCCCTTCTGGGATGTGGTTGGCATCCGCTGGGTTCAGCTGCTGCCAGGACTCATTTACTCGGGATAATAACGATGCAATTAAAGCAGTGCCCACAAAGAACCCTCTGCTGCCCTCAGAGCGCTGGGACAGGCGGAGGGAAGAAGAATCCCTCCCCTGCCCTTGGTTCACAGGCAGCAGCTGGTGGCTCCTACTCTGCTTTTGGGGGAGCTGAGTGGGGAGGGCAATTCAGGGGCCACTGAGAATCGGGCAGTGGGATGGCAGAACCACCTCCAGGGCTACCTGACAAGGTCCTGGCTGCTTCATGGATTAGAGGCACAGAAGCTGGATCCACAGACAGGACTTCCTGTGCAGGTGTTGGGGACCTCAGGGAACTCACGCTGAGGAGCCTGGGCAGAACCAGCCACCATTTATCCTATGGGAAGCAGTGGCAGCCACTGAAAGTATTTTCCAGGCAGGATTTTTAACCCTACCCCATTTCTGATCCCACATGGGGACACAGTGATGCTGGCTCGGGGTCACCCTCTTCCCAAGCTCCAGCATCACCAAGTGCTTCCCCGGCACCTGCTCTGTGAGGATCCCGCTGCCCAGGGAAGGAACCATCTGGCTCAGCACTGCCACAAGTAGCTCATTACTGACATAAACCAATTAAAGCAGAGGGTTTAATCCCAACACCTTCCTCACTGCAATTCTGTGACTGCTTCCTGGCCCTCTCCAAGGTGGCCTCACATGGCTTCATCCCTACGGACCCTGGTGACTGTTCTGAGCAAGGCTGGGGGCCCCATAGGACCCCAAATATGGTGGCATAAGCCCAAATCCCCTGGGAAGTCCCTCTGCCACCAAAGCATGTCCCAGCTGGAGCAGGAACAACGACGGGCTGGGATAGAAGCGACCTCATCCACAGCTGCACCCCCAGCCCTGCATCCCCATCCCAGAGTTAAGCATCCCCTTAGCTGAAGCTGCATCCTGGTGTCCCAGTATGAACCAGTTCTGCTGTGGGGATGCTGCTGCTCTGCGGTGTTTGCAGCCCCATCCCTAGGGTACATCACCCTCACCACTTACTGGTGACCATGACCAGTAAAGACCATGGAGGTGACCATGGAGGCCACCAGCAAGACGCTGAAGGCTCATTTTGGGGTGTCAGGGGACCTGTATTGCTACTTGCAAGGCACCCATCCCAGGCACACAGAGCAGAACCTGGATCTCAGCTTGTTTTTTTAAGGAGAGCTGAAAGGAAGAGGCAATGGAGAGACCTGACCCCACTAAACACCCCCTCCTGAGGGGCTGGATGGAGGTAACAGGTTCTCAGCACACGAGGACAAGGGTGGGAGTCACCTCTGCAGCTCTGCCCATCCCAGAGACCACAGCCCCTCATCAGGAACACCACATAAATGAATTCAGCATTAAAAAAATCCCAACATAACCGTCAGGAAGGTGCCTCTGCCAGCAGCCACAGCCTGGAGAGGGATGTCCATGTCCCAGAGGCTTGGAACAAGATGCCCACATCACAACAGTGCCAATAGCGTGGGGGATGCCTGTGTCCCAACAGCTTGGAGCAGGATGCCATGTCCCAACAGCCATTCCCAGGCCCCTCACTCCATTCGGAGCACACACGATGTCCGTGTGGATGGCAGAAAGGTTGTTCAGGGTAAAGTGGGATCCCAGGTTCCTGTCCTGGTTGCTGTGGACACCCCATGTCCCCACTGCATTCCCAGGAGGGCAGGGCAGGAGTCCCATCCCGGGAGCCACTGGGAGATGCCCAAGGTTCCTCTCCAGCAGCTCCAGCAGTGCCCACATGAGCAAACCAGAGGAACATGGAATAGCAGCGAGGGACCAAGGCTGGAATAGTCACCTCCAAGGGATCAGGGGGCTCATGGAAGGTGATTTGGCTGCAAAACTGGGTCAGGAAGGAGGGAGAATTGGGGCTGCCTGGACAGTGAGCCCTGACCTCTTTCCCACAGAGGGTCTTTCACCCCAACTCCCCAGTGCTGCTTCCCAACAGCGTCCCACTCCTGCAGCTGATGGAATTTGAATTTTAATTTAATTATGAGCTTCTAACCTAAGAGGGCACCTTCTGACCCACGAGGTCACGTGCTGGGCAGCTGTGCTCTAGCTCTGCCCCAACTCTGGTTTTGCACTGATGGGGGGATGTCAGCCCTCATCCCTGTGCCCACGAGTGCCAAAAGGGAACAGAGCAGGGGACATGGGGGACATGGGGCTGTCCCACACCCCACCCTGCTGTCAGGACAGGAAACCACGGGGTTTCCTCTTGTGCAACAGGCTGGGAGGGAAGTGGGAGGAGAGGCTGGAGGGGCCGTTGCACAAGGGGAGGTTTCAGGGGTGATGCTGCAATCCCGACACCCCTGTGGGACAGAGCTCAGTGGGGCAGGACCTGGGACAGGGCTGGGCACGGGGCTCTGCCAGGCTGAAGAGTGGCTCCATGGGTGCTGCAAGGGCTAGGAATGCTGCAAGGGCTGGGAACACTGCACGGGCTGGGAATGCTACAAGCACCATCAGCTTTCCATCATTGCGCAGGGCAAGGAAATCCCACCGCATGAGCATGGAAAGGCTCAGGCCATTTGGGAGAGGAGCAGTTTGGGACTATCTGTCCCAGAGCAGTAGGACCTGCCCAAAGGCCTTTTCCTCCCTCTGCAACACCCAGATGGTTCCCAGAAACCCATGGAAGGTCTGTTGCCCACGGCTTGATAGGACACCATAGCCTTGTCCCACGGGAATTCAGGACCGAATCTGACTGGCAATGAGCCCTGCCAGCCCTTGGGGTGATCTGCACTAACCCCATGGGAATCCCCAACCCCAGACTCAGCCCAGCCCCTCTCACAAGGAGAGGCCACAGCAGGACAGAGTCCCCAAGCAGGGTGACCCCCCGTCCATGGCTCATGTCACACGTCTGGGTGTGCAGCCCCCAGCTCCAGACAGGGACAGAGGAGCCCAAAACTGCACGGAAGGAGCAGGACAGGGTGACAGAAGCTCTCTGAGCCCCAAGACACACTTCCCTCTGTCACACATCCCCTCACCCCCTGTCAGGTCTCCCCAGATTACGCTCTCAGGCTCTGATTCCAACATGTCCCGTTTGGAGGCGAAGGGCCAAGCTTGGCTCAGGGGCAGCGCGATGCCTTCCCGCTTCTTTCATTTCCAAAAGGAAATGAGTGTTGATTAAAGAATCCAGAGCTACTGCAAATTATTTGGAGAAACTGAGTAAGTCGCAGTGCAAATCCTCTTAGCAATGCTCCCTCATTTCTCCTTAATTCCTTTCTATAAATGGAGAGCTGGGACAGAGCATACCTCTGGAAAACCGCTCGCAAGCCCTGCAGACACAGGGGCTCCAGGGAAGGGAGTGAGCAGGGAGACCTGACTACAGCAAGCCCGGAAGGAAAATCCACGAGCCTAATTAAAATGCAGATCCCAGCAGAGCAAAGCTTGGCTCCGGCCCCGGAGGTGTGCAGGACACAGGGTGCAGGGAGCTCTTCTGAGGCCGCGTCTCTTTAAACATTACTCACCACCAGCAAAGCTCAACAGCAAATCCCAGGCTTGTTGGGGCTCAGGGAAGGTTTTTTTCTGGAAAAATCCTGGAGCAAAGCCAGCTGGATAACACCAGGGGTGCTCAAAGCCCTGCTGGGAGAGCTCCTGGGGACACTTGGGGTGGCCGTGGTTCCCCCCACGCCAGGTGCCCATGGCCTGATAACAGCAGCAGGAGCAGGGAAGCCTGGCTCTGTGCCTGCCAGCAGCTGGAGGGAAAGGGAGGCAGGAAGGCAGGGCTGGCTGGATGTAAAACCCAGGGATATATTTCTACATATTGGATAAGAGGATGCTCAGCACAACCCAATCTGCCTGCTCAGTCTTGAAGGCTTCCTGTGAGCAGGGAGTGAGGGGACAGGAAAAATACCTTCCCACCACTTAATCCAGGCTGTTTGGCTTCATCCACTGCTGGACCCACGAGTTTGCAAGGCAAGTGCTCCCCTCCTGGCTGGGTACACGCCAGAGCTGCTCCAGGGATGAATCTCCTTGTCCAGGCTGTGTGAGCACCTGAAGGTGCTGCTGCTCTTCTCGTTTCCTCCTCCCTCCAGATGAGAAATAATTCCCACAATGACACAAGCCTCAAATTTCCCATTGCTCAAGCCACAAAACCAAGCCTTTTCCCCAAAGCAGTGATGTTTTCCAGCAGTAGAGACGCCAAAACCTCGTTGCATCCGCCGGGGTCACTCACAGTGGCTCCAGGAGGAGATGCTGATGCCACCAGCCCCAGATGCCAGCAGGAAGAGAACCAAGGCATCCAGAGATTGCCCTGAATCCCGAGGGACACCAGCACAGGGGCCTTGGGTGGGTGTTTGGGGACAGCCTGCACATGGAACACTCCAAACCAGAGTCACCGGGAAGGCAGCACAGGCTCTGGGAGCCACATTGGAATACGATGGCATCACCATGATGCTCCCCTTGGCAGAGACCTGTCCTGGCATCACCTCCTCCGGGTCTCCTCTCCCGAGGCCAGCAGGACGATGACTTCAGATTGATGTCATCCTTGGTGCACCCACTGCCGGCCCCTACGGCGCTCGGCGATGCCAACAGAGCAGTGTTATGGAGGAGCTCTTCCAGCACAGGTGGGGCTTCCAGGGAAAAAACAGCTGGGCCAGAAATCAGAGGGGTGGTGTGAGGGTCAGAGGTCTCCAACCACCAGGAGACACACGAGGCTGGAAGCTGCTGTCCGACTCCCACCGCGCCTTTGCCTTGAGAGCTCTCGTGCCGTTATCATGGTAGGAAAACCAAAGTAAGTTGTAGGATGCCCATTTGGATTGTGCCTGGACAGCCCACCCCACCAGCTCCCAGCTCCTCCCGAGGGCAGCAGAGGTTGGGATCCACAGGGTGATGCTCCCATGAGCTGTGTGCACAAGGACTTGACCCACTGCTGGCTCTTCCAGAGCCTCCAGAGAAAATCCCGAGTTCCAAACCACCAGGAGAGCTGGGGCAGGATGAGACAGCACGATCCCATTGCTCCTCCACCTTTGAGGCAAAGAAGGAAGACAACCACCCAAGTGATTCATGGTAGGTCCTGAAGGCTCCAATGAGACACTCAATGCCAGGAGGGAAAGTTGGGCTGATCCTGGGAAGGGTTTGGCTCCACCAACCCCAGAGACAAGAGCTCACCACTGTGAACACATCACTTCCCACCACGGGGGACCAGCACCTGGAGTGCTGGGCTACTGGATTTCTCCAGGGCCATGAACAACTTTGCAGATTAATGAACAATTCTGCAGATTAATTACTTGGACATGCCGTTTTTAAATCCCGTTTAAGGGATGTGGACTTTTCCAATACACAGATAAACTCGAGGAAAAAAAGGGATGGTGAGGAAAGTGATTCTGGGGAGAACAGCCAGCAAAAGGAGAGGCTACAGAAGACCTCACAGTGACCATTGGGGAAGCTCATACTTTAAAATTCGGATCCCCAGCTCCTGCTGCTGGGCACTTCTGACCCCCCAGCACAACCAGAGCCCATCATGGGGGGCTGGATCCAAGGAGAGGCAGAAATCCAGCAGGATCCCCAGGATGCCCACCCCTCCATGGCTGCCTCCCACAAAAAACATGCACATCCTCTCCTTACTCTCCCCATTTAATCACTGCTCCCTGTGACCCCACGTGTCCAGCCGGCTTGGCCGCCACCAGAGCCTTTCCCACGAGCTGCCCCAATATCCAGGCTTTTAATTTTAAATGGGGATTTTAGGCAAGGATAATCTCTTCCAGCAGCAGTGATTTCTGTCTGGGGAGGGAGGGTGGCTGTGTCTGCCAGTGTTAGCGGTCCTCAAAGGTCTTCCACCACCTTTAAATAGTCCTGAAACATTCCCAGTGGTCCTGACTGGAGTCTTCTGCCTCCCAAACAGATGCAAATATTTGGGCATTTTTTGGGACAGGAGGAAATAAAGGAGCAGACGTAAGGAGCCCATATCCAGATGTGCATTTCTGTGATCAGCTGCCATCCAGGACCCACGTTCCTTCCAGGAACACAGGGGTGCCTACTGCCCTAGCAGGATGCTCCCAAATTAAGCTGGGATGAGGAGCAGGGCGGTGCCAAGGTAGTGTTGGAAATTCTTCCTTGCAGTGCTTCTGGGTGAGCAGCAACTCCTGGGAGCAGGATGGGGAATCCCTCCCCTGTTATCCCTCCAGGATATCTGGATCCTGCATCCCTCCCCTGTTATCCCCCAGGATATCTGGATCCTGCAACGGTGCCAAGAACAGCCAGGACTGTGTGGGCTCCACACTGCACCTGAGGGACCTGCTGGAGCACCGGGAAAAGCCAAATCCCTCTTCCCGAGTGAGCAGCGCAGGGACGACCATGCTCCCTGCAGGAACAGACCCTAAAACCCCACTTTTCACCCCAAACTTGTTTCCATCCCTTATACCTGGGTGAGCTGCTGTGCCCAGGGGCCGGAGGGACTGTGACAGCAGTACTGGGCATGGGGACACGGATGTATGGAGACATGGATGCGTGGGGACACGGGTGCTCGTGGAGGCATGGAAGCATGGAGAGAGACATGGATGCACGGGGACATGGGTGCTCGTGGAGGCATGGATGTAGGGAGACATGGGTGCACGGGGACACGGGTGCTCGCGGGGACACGGGGTGCTCGTGGGGACACCGGGTGCTTGTGGCACCGCCTGAACCCAGCCGAGCCGAGGGCCGGGGGGAGGCGAGTTACACGGGTGGGCGGGTGGGAGCAAACCCTCCCCGGCTGCATCACCGCGGGGACGAGCCCCCCACCGCCGCCACCCGAACCATCCGCGCTCCCCGCGGACGTTCCACCGCGAACCGCAGTCACCGAGCGGGGCACGAACTTCCCCGGGAAGCGGCTTTCTCGGGCGCGAACCCGGAATGCCCCTGGATGCCGGTCCGGGGGGAAGGAACGCGGAGGGGGTGCGCTGCTCCCCGGGGGGGGTGTCCCGGGGGGTCCCGGGGGCGCGCACTTACCACCTTGCCCAGCTCCATGGCGGGGGCTGCGGGGGTCGGTGCGGGCTCAGCGCGGCGCGGCGGCGGCGCCCATGGCGGCGGCCCCGGGGGCGGCGGCGCTGGAAGGTTCTGCCTGGCAGAGGCGGCGGAGCGGGGGGGGAGGAGCGGGGGG
>JAWWLV010000053.1:11012292-11027880 GCA_035041135.1 Platyrinchus mystaceus | reverse complement strand
TCCCTTCTATCCTAAACCATTCTGGGATTCCATGATATCGGAGTTCAAGCTTTCCTTGTGCTCTTTTAACAGTCCCAGTGGGCCACACTCCCACGTCTGACACCTCTCCCATGCCTGTGGCTGCTCCCGCTGCAGGTGATGCTCCCACAAAGAGCTCCCTGACTCTGCTGGGCTCAGAGCCCCTGGCACTCCGCCTGCCTGCTGGGTGTGGGGAGCGCCTGGGGAGCCGGCAGGGCTGGAGCAGGATCTCCACTGGGACCAGGGTGGAGCCCGAGGTGGAAAAAACCTGGGAGCATAAAGGAAACTTGTGTTTCACGTGTTGTTGCTGCCCGGCTGAGCTGAGCGACCGGCGGCTGAATCGCAGGCGCGATTCCGTGCAACAGGCCGAGAAATCCCTTCCCGAGACCTAAATATTTGCTTTTCCTCTTTTTCCTTGTGTGGAAATAAACACTCCTGGCTGGAGCGCTGCCAACGAGCCCTTGGGCTCACCCAGCCCGAGGAGAAGGGCTGCGCTGTCCTGCTCCTGCCAGTGGGGGACCCAGAGCCTAAACCCGGTGGAAAACATGCCTGTGCTTCCTGGAAGGCTGGGGAAAATGGATGAGAGGCACTTGGAACAGGCACAGATTGCAAGAGGCAACTCCATCAGGAGCTCCATCCTGGCAGCAGGAGATGCCCAAGCGATGGGAGCTGCTGTTTCCCCATGGAATGGGGGGCATTCCCCATGTGTGATGCCACAGGGATACGGGCTGGGCTTGGGGTGTCAGGGGGCTGCGCCTGCCACCCTGGTCTCTGCCTCCTCCAGCCCTGGGAGCGGGAGGATGGATCCTCCACGGCAGGATGGAGGGAGGAGGCAGGGCCGGGGATGGCCCTGCCCACAACTCCACAGGACAGAGGGAAGGGCAGCCCCGGGATGTCCCGGGTGTTTCAGGAAATCAGAGGGTTTAATCTGAGAGGGAAATCTCCGCTCTTCACAACAAATCCCAGCCTGTGGTGCACATACAATGCTATTGTTGCCAACCACCCAATGCTGGGTGTGTGTCGCTGTCAGAGAGGCACATGGGACACCAAAACATGAGGAATCAGCTCCAAGAGCAATTCAGCAGCTGTCAGACACTGCCAGGCCAGCCCAGCACGGGGCACCCTGGTCCTTGTGGTCCTCACCACCCCCAGGGCATCCTCCTGCCAGGGACAAGCTGTGCTGGGAGGTGACAGGGTTGGGTGGAGTGACAGAGGGACAAGCCTCCTGTGAGAGCTGGCAGGTGACAACCATCCTCTGGGACACAAAAGCCACAGGAATCAGTGTCCTGGGTGAAGGTCATGGATGGCTGAGCCAGGCACCAGCCTGAGGACTGTGGGAGCTGCACCCAGCACTTCTGTGGAGAAAAATCTCCATGTTCCAATGGCATTCAGGGAATCAGGACTACTTTTTTAATGATTTTTGGATAAATAGCAAAAAGTGAGCTAGAAATCTGCTGTTTGATATTACCAGAAACAAGCCAGAGAACCCTGAGCACAGTCCCTGTGCCAAACCCCAGTGAGGCACAGAGAAACAAATCCCTGGGAATTTGCACGATGCTGTTTCCTGCAGGAAACAGCATTTTGCACCCAAACACTGGGGATACAGGCAGGGGAGAAGCAAACATCCAGGTACAGGAGCAGCCAAGGCTGTGGGAGCACCCAGGGATGCTTTGTGGTGCTGCAGAAGGAGCTGAGCATCCCCTTACCCTCCAGGGCTGGGAAAGATGAAAATACCCACGGGAAGAAGCAGCAGGAGCTCTCACCATGGCTACACACACTGCTCATAGGATGCTGCTTCTTTCCCCAAGCAGAAATCATGGCTCTTCCCACTGCAGAGGGAAACAATCCCTTGCAGGTGCTGGGATTGGGTACCCAAAATTTGCTTGTTATCAGAAGGAAGCAGCTGGCAGAGTTCACCCCACCCAACAGGGATTACAGTTCTTAGCTCTCCCACAATGTGAAAAATCTCTCTTCCCTGCTGATGGGAAGAGAAGGTGGATTGCAGCTGCTCCCAGAGTTGATGAATGCAGCAGAAAGGGAGAAAAAAGGGTCAAAATAATAACAGATTGAACAGGGACACCCTGGCTAATTGTCACTTCCATGCAACAGCTGATTAGAAGAAAGAACTGGTTCAGATTTGATTCCAGATTTCTTTTTCCCAAGTATGGCCCATTCCCAGCTCACCCAGGCACAGGATGCTGGTGCACACGTGTGGATCCATGAAGGCCAACAGACAAGTGGCAGCAGGGACCCCAAATGGTCCTGTGCTATGAAAATGCTCAGAGGGGGAGACTGCAGCCAGGGTATGCCCCTAAATGGTATCCAAGTACTAAGGGATCAATGGAAAAGTCTTGAGGTGACAAAGTTAACTAAACCCCCCTCCCACGGGAGAGAGGAGCTGACCCTGGGATGCTGTGGATGCTGTGCCATCCCCTGGACTGTGGCAGAGCAGCCCTGCCCACATGTCCCTGCCCTCTCTTGGCACCACAGCCAAAATCCCAGGTAATTTTAAGGGGCTGGAAACCACAAGTCTCGTCCAACAATTTCTCCTCTTCTCTTTGCTCCAGTTCATTTGTGTGGCCGTCAAAGCTTCCCGTCCCTCCCCGTGGGCAGAAATTGAGGGATATTTAGTCTGAGCTCTTTGTCCACCACCCAGAAGCTTTGGCAGGTACTTGGTTGCTCCTCCACCCCTCAGACATTAATAATTCCTGCACCTTTGGCTGGCACTCCTGGAGCTCTTCTGCCAAACCAGCCATGCCGAGGGGGGAAATCTGGCGGCTACAGAACACCCAGACAGGGCTGGCAGACCCCATTCCCTGGGAAAACCATCCTGAGGAGGCTCAGCAGCTGGTGTGAGGGCACTGGGAATAAGGCAGAGGAGAAAGAAGACCCAATGTGGATGGAAAAAATGCAGGAGATGGTTCCCAGCTCAGCGCCTGCGGCAATGGGACTCTTCAAATTTGGACATCTCAGCTAAAAAAAATAATCAATGTGGAATGCAGGGAAAGAACAGCCCTATTTCAAGCTGCGGCTCCTCCCTGTGTGCTTGGCCTCCCAGACGACTCAGAAACTCAAGGCACTTCTTCCTGAGCTATAAAAAGAGCTGGAGTGAGACTGCAAGAGCTGGGAAGACAAACAAGGGAGTAGCGAGTCCTCCCTCTGAGGGCAGGAGAGGGGTGAAACCAGGAGAAGGTCTTGCTCAACCCACCTTTGGAGATGCCCCCAGGGAGGGAGGGCTGGCAGAAATTCCAGGCTGGATCCCACCCACTGAAATGTTGGCTGTGCTGTGTCCCAGGGCATCCCATCATCTCCCAACACCTCCTTGTGTGAGGAGGTGAAGGTCCAGGATTCACCCCACCCATCACCCCAGCACAAGCCTGTGCTTGGGGGGCTCACCACAGATACCATGGAGAGCAGGGACAGGGCATGGAGGGTCCCCCAGGGTCACAGGGAGGAAGGAGCCTCCCCAAAAAGCAGCTCCCCATTCCCAGGCTGGTGAAAGGGTTAACAGCCTCACCCAGCACCTCCTCCACACATCCAGCAGGACATGATGGACTGGGCGAGTTCCAGGGAACCACAGAATTCAGCAGGCTCAGGAATACCCACCTTTGCCCTCTCCAGACAAGTATTTACCTCAGTGGAAGCAGCCAAACCTTGCTGACTGTCGGAACATTTTGTTCCCTCCCGTTTGTGAAGTGCACAAAACATTCCTGGCTGGAAAAACACCCCCAGGTCACAGACTGGGAATGGCTCCACCAGGAGAGATGAGTTATTCAATGGCTTCATTGACTTTGTGTAGAAGAAGCATCTCTTCTGGGGGAGCCATTCCCACCTATGCTGACTTCTTCAACACCGAGGAAGTCAAAGTCTTCTCCTGTCTCCACTCCAGTGTTGCCTTAAGGCCTTGGAAAATCTCCACACACACAACTGGTGGTGTGGGACTTCCCTCCTGAGCAGTTCCAAGGGTTGAGCTGGACTGGGTGGTCCATAAGGAGCAACCTGAAGACGGCAGGCTTGGTGACCACAGCTCAGGAGGAAAAGGGCAACTGACAGGACAAGGCGACATTGCCTCAAGTTGCACCAGGAGAGGTTCAGGTTGGACATCAGGAGGAATTTCTTCACAGAAAGGGTGTTCTGGCATTGGAAGGGGCTGCCCAGGGAGGTTTGGAGTCCCCATCCCTGGAGGTGTCCAAGGAAGGACTGGATGTGGCACTCAGTGCTCTGGGTGGGGATCGGTCAAAGGCTCGATGACCTTGGAGGTTTTTCCCAATCCAAACAATCCTGTGATTCTGTGGTGCCCATGGATCAGCAAGCACCAGTGTGACCTGCTGCCAAGCCCATGGAGATGCTGGAGTGCTGATCCCTGCTTTATTCAGCGGGATGCAGAGAGTGAATTTAGCCCACACCTGGATGAACAGTGGCTTCCCCAGGATCAGGTTGGGGATCTGAGGGTCACATCTGGCTTCTGCAGAAGGTGCCAACTGCTCTGTGCAACAATTCCCAGAGTCCTTCCATGCCCAGATGCCTGATCCTGGAGGAAGGAGTCCTTGCCCATGGCAGGGGGCAGGGACTAGATGATCTCTAAAGGTCCTCCAGGCTAAACCCACTGTTTAAAACAGCCTCTCAGCACACAGAGCTGCCTCTTGTCACCCGAGAATTGCAATCTCTTCTTGGGTGGGACATTTCTCCAGCTTGCCAAGCCTCACACCAATGGAGAGCATGTCCTGTGGCTGTGGTCATGGTTCATGGTGTGCCATGAGGATGGGCTCAGCTTTGTGCTGCAGGCTCTGGCCCTGGCCATGGCTTCCAACAACATCTTCAGGCCAGCACAGAGGGTGCTCTTACACAATCCCAATCCCCATCACAGGCTTGTCTGGGTGTGTCCTGGAGCCTGTGCCCTTCAGGAAACTCAGCACTCACTCATGGATCCCCTCCTGCCCCTTGGCCATGCTGGTTTGGTGCTCCCACCAGCAGGAGCCTTTGCAACCCGTTTCCACCAATGCACCATTCCGGTGGCTGGAAAAGTTGTGGACTGAGGAATCAGGCAGCTCCAGACCTCCTCCAGCTTTATTCATCTCCTAGGGAGGTTGCCAGGCTGGTTTGATGACTTGGTCATGAAACTCAGGTTGTGAGGGGGACTGGGGTTGTCCAAATGTGCCACAGTTGAGTCTTGAGCTGGAGAAGACCCTTTGTACTTGGCTGTGGAGCAAACTAACAAAACCCTGCTGAGCTGGGGATGTTTTATTCCAGGACTTCCATAATTTACATGCTATTTTTACCTAGTCTGACTGGCGGCATGTGATGACAATAAATCCCAATTTAACACCATCAGCCCGTGCCCTTCCTGGGCGGGTGTTTGGTCCTGCTGCCCCAAGTGCTGCCCCAAAGGCTGGTGGCAGCTGGGTTTCTGTTCCCAGGGGTTCCCAGTGGTCCAGCATTCCCTGCCTGGATTTCTCTGACTTTCACCTCTTTGCCAAGTGATCTGAGTCCTGCTGGGGCAGTGCAGCTCCTCAGCCCTCACTGCTGTGCCAGTGGAGGGCAAATCAAACGCTCTCCATGCAGGAAAAAGGGAATTCCACCAGAGAAAGGGATTCTTTGGGAGAAACAGCTTCTCTCACCAGGGCCAGGATGGAGATTTGCTGCTTATTGTTATCATTTGTCTGTTTTATTGGAAAAAAAGATGGATGAGAGCAGCTCAATGCTCTGCAGAGAGCACATGGCATTGTGGTTTATTTTAATTAGCACATGCTGGCTGGAAAATCATGTTTTCCAGTCATTGTGTTCACATGGAAGTGAACAGGAATACAGGGTTTTGTAGTGATGTTGCAAGGTGCTCGTGCCAGAACATCAGGGACACTCAGGAATTGCCCCTCCTCCTCCTGAGAGCTCAGAAAATGGGATGTCATGAGTGTGGAGACCTCAGCAGTCATGGTCCACTGGGACTCTTAAAAGAGCACTGGGAAAGTTTGAACTCACACAGCACAGAAAAAAAATCAGAGAATCTGAGAAAT
The DNA here is from genome assembly GCA_035041135.1 of Platyrinchus mystaceus. Classification (NCBI taxonomy): domain Eukaryota; kingdom Metazoa; phylum Chordata; class Aves; order Passeriformes; family Tyrannidae; genus Platyrinchus; species Platyrinchus mystaceus. The sequence continues at coordinate 11,021,851 of JAWWLV010000053.1, read as the reverse complement.
CCTAGAATGGTTTGGGTTTGAAGGGACCTTAAAACTCACCCAATTCAAACCACCCTGCCCTAGGCAGGGACACCTTCCACTAGCCCAGGTTGCTCCAAGCCCCGTCCAACCTGGCCTGGAACACTTCCAGGGATGGGGCAGCCACAGCTTCTCTGGGCAACCTGTGCCAGGGCCTCCCCACCCTCACAGCCAACAATTCCTTCCCAATATCCCATCTATCCCTGCCCTTTGGCAGTGGGAAGCCATTCCCCCTTGTCCTGTCCCTCCATCCCTTTTCCCAAGTCCCTCTCCAGCTCTCCTAGAGCTCTTTTAGGTCCTGCAAGGGGCTCTCAGGTCTCCCTTGAGCCTTCTCTTCTCCAGGTGAACCCCCCCAGCTCTCCCAGCCTGACTCCAGAGCAGAGGGGCTCCAGCCCTTGGAGCATCTCCGTGGCCTCCTCTGGACTTGCTCTGAACTTCCAGCCCTGGAAGTGTCCAAGACCAGGTTGGACGGTGCTTGGAGCAACCTGGGATAGTGGAAGGTGTCCCTGCCCATGGCAGAAGGGGGTGGCATGAGATGACCTTTAAAGGCCCCTTCCAACTGAACCCACTCTGTGAGTCCATAATAAAGTATTAAATGTCTGTATGTGCCTTTGAGAAAACAAGTGAGAAACAATTCCCCTCCAGCCTGTGGAGCTGGGATCACTTTCCCTGCCCCGCAATTAGCCCGGAACAGACACAATGTATAATTAGTCATTCTGTGGGCTGGGACTTGCACATCCGGGCTCAAACACCGGCTGTGCTCCTGCTCCCGCTGCCACCCGGGGAACAGCCTGTCCCCGGGAAGTTTCCTCACTTGGTGACTGTGCAAAATCAATCAGCCAAGCTGGTGGCAGGGCTGAGGGCCAGGATCCAGCCCTTCCTCCAGCCCTGGGTTGCTGTGGGACCAGGCTCGGAGGGGACGGAGCCAGCGGTGGGCGATGGCGCAAGGGTGGGAACTGAATTTGGGTCCTGGGACTTGTGCTGCAGTGCCATGTGCCAGATGGTGCCAGACAGCATGAGGGTGGGCACAGAATTTGGGTGCCATGGGCTGGGTGGTGCTAGAGCGGGCGATGCTCAGCCTGGCCCGTGTCACACCCAGGGGATGATACAGCAGCAGCTGCAATGGGCACCTTCTCCCCATCCTTGGCTTCTCAATCTTCAGCCAAAACTGTCTCTCCTACACCTCCAGCCCCTGTCCAAAGGTATTTTTCCCCTGGGAGAGCAAAGTTGGGATGTGCCACCCTCTCCTCGTGGCAGGTGCCCACATCCTACTGTCCCTTCCCACTGTTTTCCCTGGGTTCAGGGGTCATGGCCAGTGCTGGTGGAGGGGATCACACGCACTGCACAGTCCTCTCACTGGGAATTTGTTAAAAGCCCCTGCCTTCCTGGCTGTTTCTCCCCAAATCTTCAGGAGGATGGAGTTAAATAGGATGAATTTCAGGGGGCAGGAGCCCCCCCTGCACCCTCAGCACAGGACACTCTCGGTGGGCAGCATGTGCCAAGACAGGGGCAAAGGGGTTTTGGGGCAGCAACACACCCATCATCCCTATCTTCCCACTCAGCCTCTGGTGTGACTCAGGGCAAGGTCCCCCCTTGTCACTTGGTGGTCCAAAACCATCACATTCCCAGCTGGACCAGCCCCAGACTTATTCAGCATCAAACCTGTTCACCCTCCTGAGGCTCAGCCACTCCTGGAGTCCATCCCCACATTAAAAACATCAGCTATTTCTGCATCTATCTAAAAAAAAAAAACCCAAACCCCTCCATCCCAGCTTGCACTAATGAGAAAAGCAGCCCCCAATCTGGTACAAGGCAAACTATTTTCTTTCCCTGGGGATTGAAATAAGTTCCTAAGAGGGGAAAAAAAAGACATGAGATGACTCATTTCTCCATTGCCGAAGCTGCACTCAATCCGCAGCACCTCTAATTCCCATCAAAAGCCAGGAGGCCAAAAGCACGGGGGGTTCACACAGCACAAAGCCCAGGAGCTCCTTTTCCTGGAGATGAAAGAGCCATGAATTAATCCCCTGTATCACCTACTCCCCCAGGATGGGCTCAGCTGCCTCCAGCCCTCGCTCCCCGCAGCCAGGAGCTATTTTTTCCCGTTCTCGCCAGTGTCAATATGTTGCTTTAAATATCTTTTTGGAGAGGCTGTATATATATAGCCCCACTCTGGTGCTTTGAAAGGAGCCTCATTTCCTGTGTAAGAACTGAAGTTCTTGGCAAAAGCTGCCTCAGGCTGCAGCATCTGAACCACAAGAATTGTTTGGGGTTTTTTTCGGTAGTAAAATGGTATTTCCTCCACGACTGAGGGCTGGACTGAGCTGGGTCAGGTCTGAAACCAGAGGGCTGCTGTGGGTGGGACATGCAGGGCCATGTTCCCAATGATATAAATGACAGGAGAAAGTGATTAATCGCATTAGTGGGGCTGCAATGGTGCCTGGAGGTGGCACAGCCCATGGCAGGGATGGGATGGGCACAAAGCTGCTTTTAACCTGCACTTGGCTGTGAGAAAGTTTGGTTCCCACATCAAAAGGATTTATTAACCAATACCAGGGCAGGAAAAAAAAAATCCATTTCATCTGTACCTCATACTTTTTCTCCTCCTTTTGCACTGTCTCTCTTCTCCTGATTTTTGAGAGGGCTCCTCCAGCAGCAAGGCAGGATGGAAAACAGCTTTGCAGCCCCTGAAGAATTGCTCAGGGATAACCAAGACCTTAACAACCTTCGCGGGGGGGGGGGGGGGAGATTTAACACCAGCTGTGCCCTGCCAGGAACGTGTCACACCTTCCCACCAGGAATCCCTGAGCTGGAGAATCTCACACCTCCAGCACCACCTCGGGGACTCTGATGGCAGGAGTGGGGATGCAGCCAGAACAACAATCACCTTCTGCTGCAAATATGTCTTTCCAGGGACATTTCTGAGTCATAAATGGCTTTTAGTGCTGCACACAGTCCCAAGGACGCAGCGTGAAAATGTGCCAGAGCTGGTGGTGGCTGTGGCAGCCCAAGTGGTCCCTGTTTCCCTTTGCTACTCCGTGACTTTCCCAGAAGCAGCTAAAGAAGCTGAAGTGCAAGTTTTTTAGATTTTCTGCAGGAATTTTAAGGAAGTGTCTTCTCCCAGTGCTCACACTATGAGGACAAATCACCCTTGGGATTGTCCCTGTGGCACAGGGACCGTGCTGGGCCCGCAGCCACATCTCCTGGCACAAAACCCCAGCAGCCACGGGCTCTGGGAATTTCTGTCCTCTTCCACAACCCCAGGCACTGTCTGCACCTCATGTCCTCCTCCCTGGGATGCAGTGCTGACTCTGGGCAGGGCCCTGCAGTGGTGTGGGACAGGGTGGATCACGCTGCAGCACGGCCGGGCACTGGAGCAGAGCTTGGGGCAGGGGAGACAGGGAGAGTTGTGCTGGTGGCTCTGCAGCCCAGGAGGGGACAACACACCACAATGTGCTGCTTCCCTTCCACCCAGAAGCCACAGGGGTGGGGACAGGGGCTGGAGCTCAGTGCACGTCCTGCCGGCACTTCAAGGGCACTTCCCTCATCTTCGCTGTCCAAGCACTTCTGCCTCTCTCCAGTTTCACAAAAGAGGGAAGGGGACCGAGCAGGAACAGCTGAGCTGGGCAGGAAGGAGACCTTCCCACCTCTCCAGCTTTCCAGGGGCCAGCTAGTGCTTGGGAATGCCCCGCAGCACCTTTGGGAATCTGCAATTCCACCTGCACTGATGCCTTGCTGGCCATATCTGGGCTGGGAATGAAGGGAAATATCCCATGGCAGTCCAAAACAGGAGGGAAGGAGCAGCACAGCCTGGGAGCATCCTCCCTGCCCTGCTGAAGTCCTTCATCCTTCTGGCTCCACTTTGACCCTCAAGACAGCACATACAACATCTGGTCTTTGCCAACCAGCCAAGCCCAGAAGGAATTCCTCTCCTTGGCTCCATCATGGCACAAGGATGTCTGCTGTGGGCAACTGCAATGAGGAAAGAGGAGAGACACCCAAGGAGGGAAGATCCCAACCTAAACAAGGAAGACCTTCCTTATAGAGCTCTGACACCAGGACATGCCCCTCAATCCACCCAGGAGAACTTGGAGGGGATGCAAACATCAGACACCATGGGAAATACAAATATTTATCTTAAAATATGGCAGAATTTTCACTTTTGGTGGGTTTTCTCCTCCCTTGGAGACCTTTGCTCTGCCCAAAGATTTACTGGACCGAGTCTGGGGCAATGAATGGTGGTGAATCACCAGAAAAAGGGGGGACAGTTGTTGCAACACTTGTCCCCTCACAGCAGGGCTGGACCCTGAACCGCAGGATTTGGTGTCCCTGTTGCTCAACTTCCCATGAAAACTGTCAGCATTGATGGGAAAGGACAAGGGGAGCCCCTGGGTGTGTCCACAGCTCTTCCCGAGCTGCTCCCACCCAGGAGGCAGCAAGGACAGCACCACAGGGACACCATGGTGGGACATGTCCTCAGGGTTCTCACATTCGCATTCCCAGGAAAACTGGGACACCTGACCAGCTGTGGGAGAAGAAAAGAGGCCACCAGGAAATATATTTCCATTTGTCCCCAACCCAACAGATGGACGTTGTCAGGGCAGAGACGTTGTGCAACGTGACGGCCACCATGGAAGGTCCCACCACCATGGAAGGTCTCACCACCATGGGAACATCCCACAACCTTGGGGACATCCCACCACCAGAGCTTCCCACTATCATGGAAGCATCCCACCACCTTGGGAACATCCCATCACCAGAGCTTTCCACCATCACGGAAGCTTCCCATCACCACCAGAGCTTCCCATCACCATGGAAGCTTCCCACCACCTTGGAAGCTTCCCACCACCACAAGAGCATCCCACCACCATGGAATGATCTCACCACCAGAGTTTCCCACCACCATGGAACCATCCTACCACCATGAAAGTGTTCCACCACCAGAATGTCCCACCACCATAAGAGCATCTCACCACCACAACCTCCCACCACCACGGAAGCGTCCCACCTCCTCAGAAACATCCCACCACCATGGGAGCTTCCCACCACCCAATGACCCAACACCACGAGAGCTTCCAACCACCACACGAGTGTCCCACTACCAGAACATCCCACCACCATAAGAGCATCCAACCACCACGACGTCCCACCACCACCAGAGCTTCCCACCACCACACCTCTCCACTAGTGGGGTGTCCCACGACCAGCAGAGCTTTGTAGGGTGCTCAGACCCCATAAATCAGGTGTTCCCAACCCAAGCAGGTGTTCCTCAGGCTCCCCAAAGGCCCCTTTGGACACAGTTTCTGTCTGTTTGGGCTCTTTTAGCCCAAAATAGGCTTTGTGGTTTGGAGGAGGGAAGGAGTCTGTACACGCAGAAACATGGGTAAAAATCTTCATTTTAAAGCCATTTAACAGCTGAAACTTTTCTTAAGAAAAGTCACTTTCAAAAAGAAAAAACCCAAACCCACAAAGTCACTCTGAAAAAAACCTCTAAAAGGAGAAGTTGGACAAAAACTGGATGACCAAGACTTAAGGGGTGCCTGGCAAGTTCCCTAAACTAGAGAGAAAGAGAGAATTACCCCAAAATAAGTGTGTGTGTGTGTGTGTGTGTGTGTGTGTGTGAAAAACGGAATGAGAAAGTGAATTGCAGGGAGATGAAGTAGAGAAGGAAAAGCCAGGCAGGGACATGCTGATTAGTCTGGGAACCTGATGGGGAAGATGAAATCCGGCTCGTGGGGATGTGGGGAGAGGTGGTGGGGGCCAAGCTCAGCCCTTCCCAGAGAGCAGCAGCTCTTGGGAAGCCCATGGGAACTCCAGGCATCCCATGGCTGATCCGAGGAGCAGGAAGGCTCCATGTGCAAACCAGTCCCACTTCAGCACTCTGGATAAATAATAGATGTCTGAGGTAACATGAGCAGAGAGCCCTGTGTGTGTTCCCTGTCCAGCCTCACACCCTGCTGGGTTTTCTACCTGCAAAACCCCCTCAGAGCTGATCCTTGGGCTTCAGTTTCATCCCCCACATGCTGTTCCCACTCTGGGCTCATCCAGGTCCAATCCCACTGGTTCTGCCCTCAATTTCCCTTCCTCTCCCACCAGTACTTTCCATCCCTGGACATGGAGCAGGGCTGAGGTGTCTCCATCTCCCGCTGCCATCCCTCCCTCTCCACCCTTCCCAAGCCTTGTCCAGGCTTCCCAGCACGTCCTTTCTCCAAACTACCACTTTTTTCCCCCCTGCTGCCCTCCCAGCTCTGCTGCCACCTTTCCCTCCCCGTGTGACACCTAAACCTGGGTGATGGGTGAGAAGGCCCCATCTGGACACTCTGGATGCTGCTGAGGAGCAAACTCCATTTGCTTTTCAACACATTGCTTCCTCTTCCTGGGAGCCACACACAGGAACAACCCCTGTCCACTGCCCCTGAGTGGCACCAGAGCTCTCTGAAAGGACCCAGCAGGGTGTGGCTCATCCCACTGGCCACAGAGCCGCTCCATATCCCTGCAGCCAGCGGACACAGAGGCTGTGTGTTCCCAGGGTGGCTCCAAGGACAGGGTGGCACTGGCCTGGGCACAGTGCCTGGCTGTGGCTGGGCTCGGAGTCCCCACCCCGGTGTCCAGGCCACTGGGTGAATGTCCCCAGCCCCGCTGGTGGGGGGTCCGGGCTGAGCAGCCCCTACTGGGCTGGGCGGGGCTGGGCTCAGAGTCCCCAGGTGCCACCACCCCGCGATGCCCCCAGGCTGCCCCGGGGCTCAGCCACAGCATCCTGAGGGTCACCATCACTGTCTCCACATGGTCACCCACTGTCCCCCTGGGCCCAGGCGGCCACACCCACCCCGCCAATGTGCAGCCACCTGAGCAGCCACGTCCACCAGAGCCCACCCAGATCACCTGGAAGGGACACGCCCACCCACACAAGCTCCACCCCCTTCCCAAAACTACGCCTAGTTGTGCCAACACCTGGGTTACCTGCCAGGTAAACTCGAGCTGGCCCCGCCCCCTCCTCACCTGAATGACCCCGCTCACTCCCATAAGCCACGCCCACTTATCACAACCCCGCCCTTTCGGCTAAGCCCCGCCCCTTGTACCAATTCCTTGTACCTGTCAGACCACGCCCCCGCATGCAGACCACGCCCCCTCCTGTGACCACGCCCCCTCACGCAGAACTTTACCCCCCCACCCCCCGTCCGCATCCCCCGCCCCGCCCGCACCTGGGCGCGCTCGAAGCTCTCCCGCTCCGCCTCCAGGCCGCCGCCGCCGCCCGCCCGCCGGCTCAGCACCTTGGGCAGCGGGTTGGCCACCTGCTTCATAGTGCTGCTCACGCGGTCCATGGCGGCCCCGGCCCCGCCGCCGCCCCGGCCCCGCTCCGCGCCGCCGCCGCCCGGGCCCCGCGCCATTGGCCCGCCCACCTGCCACTCACGGCGGGACACGCCCTTGCCGGCTCCGCCCGTGCCCCGGGGCACCGCCCACCGCTCCGCCTCCTTGCTATCATTGGTGGGTTGCGCTGCCACTCAGGAGGAGCCACGGGCAACCGCCAAGCTCATTGGTGTCGCTGGACGCCACTCAGCGCCTGGTCCCGCCCCTCCGGGAGCGCCACGCCCTCCACCCCGCCTCTGGGGCGCGCTACCTTGGCACGGCTGTGGCCACGCCCCCTCCCCCGTTCCCTGCTGTGATTGGTCCTCGTACCTGCCGCTCTCCCTGCGAGGCCCCGCCTCCGCCCCGCCTGTGCGCGGCGCCCCCTGGCGGCGGTGGGCGGGGGCTCTCGGGGTGCTCGGGGCGGGACCGGCCCGGCCGGGATGGAACGGGACGGGCTCGGCTGGGCACGGGGCACCCCTCGGGGTCCGCCGGGCACGGGGGCTCAGGGGCCGTTGCCAAAAGGCTCTGAGCCGCGGCTGAGCCCACCGGGTCCGCAGGCCGGGGGCGTCCCACAGGCCGTGTGTGCGGCCTGCACGGCTGGGCCCGGCCCGGCCCGGCCCTCTGTCCCTCCACAGCCGGGCCCGGAGTGACACGGCATAACCTGATCCGGGCCGCAGTCCCTGGTCCTGTCACCCATCAGAGACTTGTGCATGGTTAGATGGGATGTTGGGAAGAGATTCTTCCCTTGTGAGGCTGGTGAGGCCCTGGCACAGGTTGCCCAGAGAAGCTGTGGCTGCCCCATCTCTGGGAGTGTCCAAGGCCAGGTTGGACGGGGCTTGGAGCAACCTGGGCTAGTGGAAGGTGTCCCTGCCCATGGCAGGGGGTGGAACAAGATGATCCTTACGGTCCCCTCCAACCCAAACCACTCCAGTATTCCATGAGGGTTCTGTGAGCTCTCCCTGCCATTTGTTTTGCATTGTTTCCTCTGAAATTTAAATTCTCAAATTTAGATGTCTTGTTAAAGGAATAATTTAAAAATTATTTCAGAAATAAAAAGGGGAGTGTAAAACATACAAAGATCATACCTATGTCCATCAAATCACTATAACTGGAAGCCTATGAGCTCACCTCAGTCCTTGTTATTGTTTCCTGGAAAACCCTATGATTCCACGGTTTCAAAGAGAGATCCACTGGACAGACCAGGTTTGCTCTGACAGAGAGCCAGGGGAGTTTAGATCACTTGTTCCTCTGCATCCTTACTCTTTAACCAGGTTTCCCCCGGAACCATGTTGTGGGAGAAAGTTAGAATTACTAGAAATGGATCAAGTTCACACATCATCCCCCTGTTTTCCCACTATTTCCAATTTCTTGGAATTACCCTCAAATGTGCCCTAGAAACCCACTGTGAAATAGATCAATCAGAGGGACATCTTGAAAAAATCAGATCCAGCAGCAGCCGCCAAAACAATCCCGTGGCTCTTTTTACTTGGTCTCCAGTTGCTCCTGCCAGAGCTCCCAGCAGCCATTCCCGTTCCCAAACAGGCCAGGCGGTGCCATGGAAGACATTCACGATGTCCAGGAGGGTGAGGAGATGTTTCTGGACATGCTCTTTGTCATGAATTCGGATGCCAGAGTCCAGATGATCTTTATGGTTCCTTCCAACCCAAACCAGCCTGTGATTCCATGAGATGATGAGCACCTCTTCCAATTCTTAGCCTAATAGATCTGGCCCTTTTAGATAGGCTGGGATTTGGCTCCTTCTTCCAGAGCTGCACAGAGCAGCTTAACACCAGTCATTCCATACTGCTTTCATAGCTTAATATTTACTTTTGCCTCAGCCAGACACATCTTTATCAAAAAAAATAAAACCAAGTATTTCTGCAGACCAAGCTTTGCAGGAAGAGAGATTCTGTTATCAACACCATGACAGTGAAGAAAAGATCCAGCAGAATAAAATTTAAAAGCAAAGGAAATTATACCAACAACTGGAGCTCCTCAGAAGACAAGGATTCACTAAATCCCTGCCCAAAGATGCTCTCATTCTCCTGAAAGAATTCTCAGGTTCAGAATGCTATATTTTTTTACTCATCTTTCTTAGATTAAGACAGGTCATCCAGCTTATGTGCCACTGAGTCAGAGCCAGCAGCAGAGGGGCAGAGCAATCACAGCATCTCCTCACAGCTTTTGTTTAAAA
>JAWWLV010000053.1:10987616-11011583 GCA_035041135.1 Platyrinchus mystaceus | reverse complement strand
GTCCAAGGCCAGGTTGGACGGGGCTTGGAGCAACCTGGGCTAGTGGAAGGTGTCCCTGCCCATGGCAGAGGGTGGAACAAGATGATGTTAAGGTCCCTTCCAAGCCAAACCATTCCATGATCCTGTGATTCTCTCAGCCTGGTGAATTGCTGAACTCTGGCTGGCTCCTGTTGTTTTTGACCAGGAATCCCGTCCACTCCAGAGGTGAATTTCCCACTTGGAACGTTTCTGCAAAATTGGGACAAATGAGTATTTCTGTGAAGAGACTGAAAGCACTGAGTCTGCTCCCCAGTGAATCCCCAGAGATGATGAAGGGGCTGTGCTGAGGTGGTGCCCGCTGAGTTCCTGCATCCTTAAAATGTCTTTGCTCCAGGTGGGGGTGAGCTGTGGAAAACCCTGCCAGGGGGACAGGGCAATCTGGGAGCAGCTGTTTAGAACGTGGGCTGTCAGGAGCTCTTGTGCAAGCAATTCTCCCAACAGAACTCTTGTGGCTTATTTTTCAGCTGAAATCGTTACCACACCAGGATCCTCCTGGTGGGATGTGGGATGGGCTGTTTGCATCCCAGACCTTCCTGCTCCCTGTGCCTTGGGTATCAGATCCCAGCTGCTGGGAAATGGCCTGCATGGAGCAGTGAGGCCGTTCCTCCCACCCCAGACTGTCTGGGCTCCCTGTCTGCCCTCTGCCTAATGCACTGTCTGGAAAGCTGCCTCCTTCCTTGGGGTTGCTCCCAGGGGAGGTTTGATGGGCTTAATTCAGCTACTATTGCAGCAAGGTGATTAATAATTGAAGAAATGAAGTCATTGCTGAGTAGGGATGGAGGAAAGGAGGGCATTGGACAAAGGACAAATGAGAGCTTTGTGATCTGGACCTCTCCCACCCTCTGCCCAGCTTGGAGCATCGTGCTCCTGGACCCCACAGTGAGGGACCACGAGGCTGAGACCTGTCTTAGCTGCCCCCTTTTGTTGAAGAGCCACATCCTTCTCTTCCCTTTCCAGGGCTCAGAGCCCACTTTGGGACCTGAGCAGGAGCAGAGGAAGGCACCTGGATGTTTCTCCCAGCTGCTCCTGCCTCCTCCAGGAAGGGGCTGGAACAGGATGGAGCTGGGATCCAGCCCATGGGCTGCAGGTCAGACCCCCCTGGGCTGGCCCAGTCCATGCAGTGTCTCTGCTGGAATGTGCTGTGGGGCTCTGCAGGATTTGGGGGTTTTCCAGTGGGAGAGGATGCCTTGCTTCCAGGCACTGAGAGGGGAAGACATGGAGCTGTTCCTGTGGGGGGTCTGTTCCTCTGCCTCAGGTTCCACCGGGAGATGACGGGGAAGGGCTGGAAGTGAGCAGGGTGAAGGTGGGGGTGGGCTCTGCTCTTCTCCCCCACAAGCAGGTCATTTTTGGAAGCCATGCCTGGGGTTCACCTGCTCTGGTGCTCTGTCCTCACTCCTGCCCAGGATGCTGAACTGGAGGTTGATGGCAGAGGCCCTCATGGGGGTGTCTGGCCTGTATGGGCACATTGTCTTCCCCAGTGCCACCCACTGTCACATTCCTGGGGCAGGAGGGTCTGGCTTGGGCTTGGGAGCATGGTCACCTTCCTTGCTTCCAGTAGCTCCCTGGATTGTATCCTGTGTAGGATGGAGACCACCGGTCTGGACATGGAGAGGACACTGGGCAGCCCAGTGCTCAGCAGAGTGTGACACCCCTCAGGTGCTGCCTCATGCTGGGCAGGGGGCACTGGAGCTCATCCTTCATGCCCCGAGGCTCCTGTGCACAGCTCCTGCTCCACCAGGACAGCCTCAGAAAGGACCTGAGGGAAGCCAAAGGGAAGGAGAAGTGGCAGGAGAGGGGCCAGAAGGGACTGCAGTGGCTGTGGGCTCTGCCCAGAGCTCAGGGATGCTTTTTTCCCAAGGACTGGGAGCTAAAGGTTCCTTTTCCAACCCCCTCCCCAGCCAGAGCTGGGAGAGTCCCAGGGTGCTGCTGGGACTGGCGCAGCCTCAGGGAGAGCACAGACCCCCCTTGTTCCAGCAGGAAAACAGAGACACAGAGAGTTCCACAGTCCTCCCTCTGTTATCCCGCTGGCTGTGCCAGGACACAGGGCTCTGAGCTAAGATCCTGCTCCTTTCCCCCTCCAGAGGTGGGGAAAAATGGATCTCCTGCAAATATGGATCCAAAATCCCTTCAGCAGCCCCTTTGGACACCCCAAGGCACAGTGTCCTGATCCCACCCCAGCAGATGAGCCATCCCTGGAGGGGCACATCTGGAAAGCCCCTCAGAGAGGGCAGTGGCCATGACAAACCTTCCACAAACCCAATCCTGAGCCCCAAACACAGCCTTGCCCTGGAGATGGGGTGATTTGCTCAGACCCTGGGATAAAAACACCTTCTGAGCCCAAGTGCCCACCTGAAGGGCAGGTGGGTGGCAGGGTGGTGGTCCAGACCTGGCAGGAGGGTCCCTGAGGAGCAAAGAGTGTGCCAGGAGGAAGAGATGTCGGGAGATGTTCATCTTTGATCCCAGTTTTTGAATGTTTGGGGCAAACCAGATGCTGCTGCTGAGTTTTTGGCTGCTTGCACTGCCAAAGAGCCCCTGGGACGCTACATGGGGCAGGGACAGTCCTGGGAGAGTATTGGAGGCAGAGCAGCCTGGGATGGGAGAGGGTCTTGGAGAGGACTGCTGTCCATGGGGCTCTCACCTCTGTCCCGGTGAGGTCTCCTGCTTGCCCAGGCATAACCCCAAAGCATCACCTGATGTGTTTTCTGCACTGCAGCCTCAGCAGCTGCCTCTGCTTTTCAAAGAGTTCAAAAGGAAAGCTGAGCAAGTTTCCAGCTGGATCTGCAGGAGAAGACCTGAACCCCACAGGAACCTCAGGCTGCAGGGGTGGCTGCAGGTGAGAATCCAGCTTGGGAGCAGGAGGTGGGAAGTGTTTGCCCTCTGCTGGAGAGCTTCCCCTTGGCACAGGCAGCAGGTCCAGCTGGAGCATCCCACAGAGCCCAGGTCTCTCCCAAGGCATACTTGCTTTCACAGCATCACTGAGGTTGGAGAAGACCTCTGAGATCATCGAGTCCAACCTCTGACCCATCATCACTAGACCAGAGCACTGAGTGCCACCTCCAGGGATGGGGATTCCACCACCTCCCTGAGCATCCTCTTCCAATGTCTAATAACCCTTTCTGTGAGGAAATTCTTCCAAATTCTTCCTTTACTTCTCTGTTGTGAGACAGCTTTGGCTGCCAGAGTGGGATCACCGAGGAGAGGGTTCCTGTGTGGGATTTGGGGTGTTCAGGGTTGGGTGTGGGAGCCCTGTGCTCCCCCTGGGGCAGCGTGGGGAGTGCATGGGGCAGGGGCTGTGGGTCTGCAGAGCCAGTCTATCCCTGTCTGCCCTTTATGATATGGGAAACCTTCTTGCTCCCCACAACTCCCTGAAGGAGGTTATGGTGAGGTGGGGGTCAGGAAATGGCCTCGAGTTGTGCCAGTGGAGGTTCAGGTTGGATACTGGGGAAAATTTCTCCACTGAAGGAGTGGCCAAGCCCTGGCACAGCTGCCCAGGACAGTGGTGGAGTCACCATCCCAGGGGGGGGTTTAACAGAAATACAGATGTGATGCTCAGGGACATGGTTAGTGGTGGCCTTGTCAGTGCTGGGTGGTCTGGATGATGCTGAAGGTCTCTTCCAACCTTAATGATTCTGTGATTCCATAATTTCCATGACCCCACATCCAGCAGTGCTCTCGCAGAACACTGTTTTCCAGATTCCTGCAAGTCCTGACTTGCAGTCCCCTGTACCTCCAGCTGGTGACAACAGGAGGCAGAGTGTGCAAGGGCAATGCTCCCTGTGGCAGCCTCAGGTCCTGCCTCTCTCAAACCCGACACCAAATGGTTTTATCTTCATTCCTCTGAACCTCATCTGCTGTAGATAAACCAGCCACGCTGTGCTGTAGCTGCTGGGCAAGCCCTGCTCACCTCCAGGCCGGTGGGTGCTCGGTGCAGAGGGTGTTTTGGGGGAAACAAAGGCATCATTTGGCTGGAATTTGGGACAGGCTGTCTCTGTCCTGGGAAGGGCCACCTGGCAACGTCCCACTCCTATTGGTCCCATAGTGAGACTTTTCTAGGTGCCCCAAATTGGTCTTGGAAGATTGCAGGAACTGCAGCAGTGTATTTGTGCCTCGCTGTGTGCTTAGAAACTGTTGGTATCTTTGTGCTGACATTTACTGAAAATATTAATCTGGAGGCACATCCTGATGTATAAATTTCAGTCCAGGGATTTCAGTGGGATTTCACAAGCTACTGTGTAGCCCTGATGGTCCTGTAGGACCAGCTGTGCTGGGGAATCAGATGAACAGTCCTAGAGGATGTAGACTAAGGGTCCATCTAGACCAACCTGAATATCTCCAGATGTGGCCACAGCAGAGACCTGGAAGAGAAAGGCCAATATTTGTGCTCCCACTCTGGAATGCACTCCCAGCCCCCAACCATTTTCGTTTTCCGAATTGTCTTGAGCTTATCCCTCTGAAATCCAAGCCCTGACTCAGCCACTTGGAAATTTCCTTGAGATCACCATGTTCCTTGGCAGGGAGCTCCTGGTGTGAAGAGCTGCCTTCTGTTCCTTTTGAACCTGGCTCTTGCCAGCTCCATTGGATGGTCCATGGTTCCTGCTAAGGAGAAACAGGGACTATTTGCTTTGTCCCTTTTTCTAGGCCACTCATCATCTTGCAGCCTTCAATTCCCATGTGGAAAGTCTCAGTTCTTCTCAAAAGTCCATCTCATCTGAGTTCTTGCTTGGAGCTGCCCCCTCATCCCCCCATGATCTCTGAACTCCTCCAGTCATTCCATTTCCAGCTGATTTGCTCCCAGTTAAATCCAGTTTCCCATATTAGTGGTTAGAGGGGGTGTGGTGAAGCCTGCTGCCTTCAGGGCTGAGCAGAGGCTTCCTCCTGCATCCCAGAAGTGTCCTGGTGAGGGATCCAAAGATACCATGTGTGGTTTCTATCAATAGCTGAAACACACCATAAGGCAGAGGTTTCACAGCCTCCATAAATAGCCACTCTTTAGGATGTATGATGTGGAGGAGGTTTTAGGAATCAAAATATTTAGAGATTTGCATTATTTGTCTTGGCAGGAAGGAGCAGCCAAGACTGAAACGCAGAATCTTCAAGGAAGGAACAGAGTTGAGGAAAAGAGTGAATAGGGGGAATAGCAGAGGTGTCAAAACCTCCAAGAATTCCTTTTGGATGAATGGAAGCAGGAAACACAGGGTGTCTGAAAGGAGGGAGAATTCATTGACAATGTTGAGGCACATTTATATTCCTGATAGAAAATACTGATTTTTCAAAACAAATCTTGACATTTTGATCAAACCTGTAGCTGAACGTTGCAAGAACACCCAGAACACTCAGCTAAAAGCAGCTCTGAGTTGGGCTGTGTTGGTGTGAGCCATCAACGAGGAGGCTCCAGCTCGTTCCCCAGCCTGTTCTCCTCCTCTCAGTTTTATTCTGATCCCTGTGTGGAGATGTGTCAGAGGAGTGGAAGGTTGGTCTGAACAGGGAACGTGTGGAAGTTTGGGTCTGAGTGTGCTGGTAGGAGCAGGGGGTGGGAGGGGTGGATGTTGGTGGCCCCTGGGTTGGCAGGTCATCACAATCCTCTCCTCATCTCACCCTGATCTCAGTCTCACCTCTCTGAGTATTTCCCAGTCTCCCAGTCAGTCAGATCTGTCTCCAAGCCTTTTTCTAGCACCCCCAGCCTCAACCTGCCCCCTGTACCCTCAGGCAGGTCTGTCAGCTGAGGTGTGTGACCTTGTCACTTCTCCTGTCTCTGTCATCAGCTGTGCATGGCCAGTCCTGTGGACAGGGGACCAGGAGTTTCATCCACACCTTCCCCAGCATTCCTGAGCAGCAATGGGGGAAAGAGGGTGCCAAGAGCTCCCAGAGCAGGGGGAGTGTGGGAACAGAGTGAGGGGAACCCTCATGGCTGGGTTGGAGGTGTGGCATGGCTGGATTGGGAATGGGGATGGATAGGAGCTTAATTTCCCTTTGAGTTCCTCCTCTGGGTTCCTGCAAGGCCTCCTCTTTGGGCAGGGGATTCTATTTTGTGCTTATCGTCCTTCACAGAGAGACAGGACCGCTTTTGTCACTGGACCATCAAGAAAGGCAGCCTCTTCTCGTGGCTTTCCCATTGTGCTGTGGTTGTCCAGCACCTGGACATGTTCTTTAGCACCATGGAGACCTCACTCCTCCTCCACTCTCCTCAGGCTTTTCCTGGGAGCCAGCAGAGCCATCCTGCAGGGATGGAGCATTTCCAGCAAGATTTTTTCTGCCAGTGCAGTGACACCATTCCTGGCCCAAACAATATGGGCTAAACCAGCCATTCTCCTCTCTGTGTGTTTGTGGCTGGTGGGACAATGACAGAGCAGTGTCAGGAGGGTGTCAGTGCTGGAACAAAATGATCATCTGAGCCAACTCTGCTGTGCCAACGTGCTCATGAGCTCCTGAAGCTCTCTGTGAGGATCAATGCCCAGGGAGAACTGAGCACTATTTTAGCTGTCACTGGTGATGTAGCAACAGAACCAGCTCCCTAAGGACTTGCTGCAAGGGATGGCCAAGGGCAGAAGAGGAGCCCAGATCTGGGAAGGCACCATGCTCCACCTTCTGCTCCGCACGTTTATGCACTGATGGCCTTCAGAGAAAAGCCCCGTTGCCTCAGGGCAGTGCTACAAGTGGGACTTGTAGCACAAGGGCTGTGGTAGGCACTGCCTGGTCAGCCTGGCTCGGGAACTTTCCCCACTCCAGTTGTGGTGGCAGAGGTGAAATGTCCCGTTTGCCCGTGATGCAGATGTTCTGGGAAACGCAACTGTGTGGCAACCACGGCCGCTCTCCATCCACTGCTGCAGCTTTCGGAAAGAGATCCACCTACTGATCCTCTGAATCACCAATTCTGGGTTCTCTACAGAGTCCTCTGGTCAGGGGAAAGGAAGTGATAGGTCATATCCTGTTCTCTCCTTTCGTCGTATCGTGCCATTGACGGGTGCTGCTCTCACTGGGGCTCTGGACAGTTTGTCCCCAGGCCCATGTGGTCGCCTTGACATGGCACTTTTGCCACTGTGTCATGGCTTTCACCAGTGTTTCCATCATGTTTCCATTTTTGGTCACTCTCTCCCTCTATAAAGAGGGCTGAACCCAGGGCTCCCACACCAGGCACAGCCCGGAGCACCCCTGCACCAGCCCAGCCTGACTCCTACAACTCATCTCCACCCAACAGGACCATGCAGACCTTCACAGCAGCCCTTGCTGTACTTTTTGTGGCTGTCCTCTGCTACCAGGTCTCCTCTTCTCCACGTGAGTCCTCTCTGAGGAGCTTTCTCCTCTTTCATTCTGCTCTACAAGGTCTAGTAATGCTTGGCAGCTCTCCCTACCCAGCACCTGCTGTGGGAAAGGAGAGATATGTCTTGCCTTGGCTCCTTGAGGGGAGGGTGGCTGTGGTGGGAGCCCACTGTGGGAGCAGCACTTTCCTCCAGTGGGGATCTTCTCATCCTCTGACCCCACTGGCACTTTTCCTGATGTGGTGTAATCAGAAAAGTTCACTTCTCTTCCAGTTTCTCTCAACCATTTTGGTCCCTGCTGCTCTGAGTTCATCACCAGACCATTGCCCTCAAGATTTGTGAAGAGCTTTGAGCACACAGGCAGCCACTGCTCCCAGCCAGCTGTGATGTGAGTAGATCTCCTGCCCTGCTCCTGGGGACTCTGCTCATCCTGGCAGTGCCAGGGAGCCCCACATCACACCTCATCCTGGCAAGGAAAAGCACCTGGCAGGGCTCTCCTGTGTGAGGAGAATAGCTTGGGAACAGCTCAGAGGACAACCCCACATCCCAGGCACCCAATTTCTGGATATTTTCATGAGATTTGAGCCAAAGGAGCTTTGGGTGGTCACCCCCTTCATCCACAGATAGTGGGACCCAGGCAGGATGGTGTCCCCAGGCAGGATGCTGGGGACAAAGTGGCTTAAGTGGCAGAGAGCAGGACACCTGTAATGACATTGAGCCACCCCCACCCCATTTCCCTGGGGCTGTTCTGCAGCTGTGGAGGTGTCTGCTCTGGTGGGGTTCACTGGTGGCAAGGAGCAGATGGTCCCGCTCTCCTCTCCCTCTCCATCTCCATTTCCCCTCTCCCTCTCCTCTGCTCACTGGATTTCCTTCTCCAGATTCACCACTATAAAGGACAGGTTAGTCTGTGCCAGCCTTGATGAGAAGTGGGTCCAGGACATAGTGACTCAACTAAAGGACAAGGAAGACAGTGGATGAGCAAAGCCCTGCTCCCTCCAAGCATTACCTCAGCAAGAACCTGCTCTCATGGGCACATCCGAGACAAATCCCTGCTTTCTCATTGCAGAGTATTTAATACCGTGTTTTAGCTCTCTTATTTAAGTTTCTGCAAAGGCAATATTATTTATTTGGCATTTTCAGTGAATCTTTTCGTTCTCATTTGTACTGATGGTGTTGAAGTTATTTTTGCATAATAAAAAGGAGCAAAACCTGCAGCTTCTCCCACTGGTTCTTGGGATGCTCCATGGAGACTGCGGAGGGTCCAGGCTGTCACTCGGGGTCTGTGGGTGGCGGGGTGGCAGCTGGCTGTCCCTCAGCCCCTCCGTGTATCCTGCCTGTCCCTCCTGCCTCCTGCCAGGCTGTGCCTGAGTCCCGTCCTGGCCCATTCCCAAGCTCCCGCTCTCCGTGGTGGGTGGGTGTCCTGAGGGATGTTTTGGTGTGACGAGGTGAGGGGCTCACCGACCCCAGCCAGCACCTCCAGGCAGTGGGCGGGTGACATCGGGGCTCCCGTTATCCCAAAGGGCTGCTCGGCTCAGCAAACACCGGAGACACCCCAAATCCAGAGACCCCCACCCCCCAAACCCCCAGCCGGGGATTGTCCGTGTCCACGGGTTATTTCTGGCGCTGCCCGGTCTGTCCCGCTCTCCTGGCAGGGTTTTCCTTTCGCTGTGACCCGCCGGGCTGGACGCAGTGCCAGCCTTCGGGGCTGGCTGCAGCTGTCCCGGCCCGTGCCAGCTCCTCCCCCCGCCAGCACGGAGCCTCCGTGGCCGGTGCCACACGGCGGCAAGGCCGGCTCGTCCTCCGGGCTTCCATGGCACTGCCGGAGCTCCCCGGCCGCGGGGCTGTGGCAGCCCGGCAGTTGGCCCTGGCTGGGTGACACCGGGGGAAGGAGGCGCCCGTCGAGGCCACCATGGCCCTGGCAGGTGCCCTGGAGCGGCTGCAGGAGGAGGCCATCTGCCCCATCTGCCTGGAGTACATGAGCGAGCCCGTCAGCATCGACTGCGGGCACAACTTCTGCCGGGGCTGCATCGCCAAGCACTGCCAGGACAAGGGGCTCTGGGCCGACGGGCCCTTCTCGTGCCCGCAGTGCAGGGCCTCCTGCCACCGCAGCGGCTTCCGCCCCAACCGCCAGCTGGCCAACATCGTGGAGGGCATCCGCCAGCTCGGCCTGCGGGGCGGCCCGGGCGCCGAGCCCGACCCGGGCACCCCCCTGTGCCCACAGCACGACGAGCGCCTCAAGTTGTTCTGCGAGGAGGACGAGGAGCCCATCTGCGTGGTGTGCCGGGAGTCCCTGCTCCACCGGCCGCACACCGTGTACCCCATCGAGGAGGCGGCGCAGGTGTACAAGGTACGGCGGGCGGGGGCACCGCGGGGCCTGTCCTGCCCCGGGGCACCCTGGGCATGGCAGCACCAGGGGGGTCAGCCAGCAGGACCCCACCAGCCTTCCCCCAACAGCCCCGGTGGCACCGCTGGGAAAGGAGAGGAGGGGGTAGCAGAGATGGTGACAGCCGTCCAGCCGCTGGGATAAGGCTGGACCTGCTGTCTCCCAAACTGTGGATGGATCCAGGCTCACCCTGTCCATCCAGCTCAGGAAGCAGCTTGGCTCCCTGCCCCTCCATGGCCCCCTGGAGAAGCTGGGGCAGTGCAGACCCTCCAGGACTCCCTGGAGAAACTGCCTCGAGGACATTTTGCCTCAGGTGCAGCAGTGTTGGCACATAAAAGACCCCAAATGCCCAGCGGGCAGCACCACCTGCCACTCTCCACTCCAGCACTGAAGGGGAACTGTCACTTTGCCCTCCAGAACGTAAAAAGTGAGGAAAAAATACAGGGAAAAGCTGAGGAGCATGGGGAGGGTTAATGCTGCAGGTGGAGTGAAGAGCGCAGCTGCTGGGCTTGGGTGCCAGGGCTGGCACTGCCTGGCACCGGGTCACCGTCCCCCTGGGCAGAGGGGACCCAGCCAACCTGCCCTGCTCAGCGGGTGCTGCTGGGGTGAGCTCAGCCTGTGTTCCCCCTTTTCAGGTCAAACTCCAGAAATCCCTGGAGAATCTTGTGAAGGAAGCGGAGGAGGTGAAGAAGCGTGAGTCAGCAGAGAGGATGAAAACCCAGGAGTGCAAGGCAGGTGCCTGGCTTAATTCTTAAAGAACGAGCTTCAGAGATATCAGCAGTTAAAAAAAACATCCTGAAGGGTCTTGTCTGGGGACATGGATTCGTCATAATCTCCAGGATGGGACGTGTCCCCCTGTCCTGCTGTCAGATGTAGGAGCTGTGCTGGAAACCAGGCTCAGAACCGTGAGTGGCTCTGTAATAAGGTTTGGAAGCAGCAGCACTCCAGTTTCCCTGGAATCACGAGGGCTTTGTGCTGGTTGAACAAACAGACACAGGATGTTTTTTATTGCCTTTTGTTTTACAACATGTGCTTGAATTCCAAGCCAGGTGTGAGCTGTGTGGTGAGCTCTGCTCCACGGCAACAGGAACCAGAAGTGTTTTCATTGAGAAAAGAAAAAAAAGCTCAATTACTGCACCTCTGCCTGACTCCAGATGGTTCTGGGAAGAGCAGACGCCAGCAAACAGCTGCATTTCATGTCCCTCAGGGTGAAAGCTGGAAAGTAAAAGTAACTGCAGAAAAGGAAATGAAACTGCCGGCCCAGAGTTATCCAGCCCTGAATCTGATTAATCAGCTCTGGCAGGGAAAACAGGATTCTCCACACTCCCCTGGTTGATTATTTATTTCCCTTGTCTGGGCAGCCCAGCCAAGGGGTGGTGGGATTTTTGGATGCCTCTGTGAGCCCACTGTCCCTGTTTCGGCTGGGGATGGAGATTGTGAGGGTTGTGTCACTGTCCCCCCACTGCAGGATCCTGAGTCAGTGCTCAGCTGCAGCTCAGCTGCCTCCAGCTCCCTCTGGTCATCCTTTTATAGTAAAAAGAGAAAAAAGTCCCTTGTGAGTGCTGGGGGAAGTGGCTGTGGCTGTCCTGGCTTATCAAGCCTCCAGGACTCAGGGCCAAGGAATCATGTGCTTGGATGGAAGAGTAAATGGAATTTAGTTTCCTTTGTCTTCTGCATTCTGAGGTTTCCTCACTCAAGCTACTGTGGGATGTTTTCCCGCTGCTCCAGGATTCCAGGAAAGTGCCAATTTATAGGAATGAGGAGGAAAACTAAAGCAGTGGCAGACCCTTCCTGTTACTGGCCCCTCACCCTGCACTGGGACACCTGGAGAGCCCTCCCTGGGTACCCTCTTCCACCCCTTCCCAGCCCTGAGGCTTCTTTACATGGACAGACGGGACAAGGTTTTAAACTAAATGAGGAGAGATTTAGATTGAATATTGGGAACATATTCATATGTGAGGCTGGTGAGGCCCTGGCACAGGTTGCCCAGAGAAGCTGTGGCTGCCCCATCCCTGGAAGTGTTCCAGGCCAGGTTGGACAGGGCTTGGAGCAACCTGGGCTAGTGGAAGGTGTCCCTGCCTGTGGCAGGGGGTGGAAGTAGACGGTCTTTAAGGTCCCTTCAAACCCAAACCATTCTGTGATTCTATGGTTCTTCCAGCTCTTTCCCTTTGCTGTGGGTTTTTCCAGCTGCTCGAGCAGTGGATTAGCCTGGATTTGGCTGGAGGTTCGAGCTATTCCTCCAGCTGTACCCAGTAAAAACCTACCCTGACACCTGCAGGCACCTCCTTGCAGCCCAACAGCCCCCCCAGACATCTGGGATCCAGCTAAGCAGAAATGCCCTGGGGCAAAGTCCTGCTGCTGGTAAACCGAGGATGTGGAGTTGGAATTCTGGTGAGGTGGAAGCACAATTTGCCTCTGGCTGCTTTTTGAAATTCATGCACTTATCTCAAAAAATGTGGTGGTTTCCCAGGGCCTTTCCCAGCTCCATCTCATTTTCCTGGCTAATATTGTCTCTCTTCACCTCACGTATCTTCCTATTGCAAGGAGATGGTGAAGAAAAAGCGAGAGAGGATCGTGAGCGAGTTTGGGAAGCTGCATCGGCTGCTGGCTGATGAGGAGAAGCTGCTGCTCCAGAAGCTGGAGGAGGAGGAGAAGCAGATTCTGCTGCTGATCAATGAAAACCTGGCCAGGCTGGTGGAGGAGAAGTGCTTGCTGGAGGACCTGATCCTGGAGATAAAGGAGAAGAGCCAGCAGCCGGCTGATGGGCTGCTCAAGGTCAGGCTGGGCCACCAGCCCCAGTGCCTCGGCCCTGGGGCCTTTGTCACCTGGGGTTGGCTGGTGGGCACGAGGGGCTGAGCCACACACCCAGAATGGCTTTTGTCTTCTCCTCCTAGGACATGAAAAGCATCCTGAGCAGGTGGGTACCCGTGCTTGTTCTTGGTAGGTACCATGATTATTCCTGGTAGGTACCATGATTATTCCTGGTAGGTACCATGATTATTCCTGTAGGTATCCATGATGGTTCCTGGTAGGTACTGTGATTGCTCCTGGTAGGTATCCATGATTATTCCTCACAGGTGTCCATGATTATTCCTGGTAGGTATCCATGATTGTTCCTGGTAGGTATCCATGATTGTTCCTGGTAGGTACCCAGGATTATTCCTGGTAGGGATCATGATTGTTCCTCCTACTGTCCTGGCTGCTCCAGGTTCTGAGGGAGATGTTTGTGTCTGCTCCACACCAGCCACCTTGTCCTCCCTGCCCGGCATCTGGTTTGGTCCTCCTGGGGTAGACACAGGAGGGACTGAGACAATCCCTCAGAGGTTCCATCCTCTTTTTCCAGGGGCTCAGTGCCAAGGTCTTGCCTGGCTTGTGACATGTGAGATGTGTCCCCTCCTAAGGGACGTGCTGCCCCCGTGGCCCTGCTCCGTCCTTCCCTGGGACTGGCACTGCTGTTCCCTCGATCATTTAACTCCAATCCCATCAGGATTGCTGATATGGTTATCCCTAGTGCTCTTCCCAGCCACAGAGCTCGAGGGAAGCTCCAACAGAAGGGCATTGATGCTGCTCCCAGCAGGAGAGGGGCTGTGCTGTGGGCTCTGGGTGCAGCCCGTGGGCATCCCTGTCTTCTCAGGTGTGAGGAGGTGAAGTTCCATTTCCCCAAGGCTGTGTCAGTGACCCTGAAGGAAAACTACAGCATTCCCGAGCGCTGTCTGGGCATGAGGGACATGCTGAAGAAGTTCAAAGGTAAGTGGCTGCTTTTGTGCCAGCTCCTGGCACGTTTGGCTTCTGGTTGCCCCCATAACCCCAGGGCACCAGGAAGTTTTTCCAACAAGCTTTGTCCAGCTGGTCCCAGATCACTGATGAGTTCAGGATGGTTTCATGGAGGGGAAGCCTTCCTTGTTGTAGGCTTCAGTGGGTTGTGAGTGGATCCTGAAGGCTTGGAGGTCACTCGTGGGTTTAAGGCACCCTGAACTCTTGCTTTTAGTATCAGCTCTCCTTGAAGCTTCACAGCTGCCCTCTTTCTGCCCCTGCTCTGCAGCAGATACCAAACATCTTGATGTGGTTTATGGTTATCTCGATTTTCTACATTGCGCTTCCCCACTGCCAGGGGCTGAGCAAAACCACAGGCATGAGCAAACAACCGTGGGAGGCTGGAAGGTCTAGGGGAGCCCAGCACCCATAGAAACACAGAACAGCTGAGGCTGGAAGGTCTAGGGGAGCCCAGCACCCACAGAAACACAGAACAGCTGAGGCTGGAAGGTCTAGGGGAGCCCAGCACCCACAGAAACACAGAACAGCTGAGGTTGGAGGGGACCTGCAGAGATCATCTGGTCCAAACCCCCTGTTCAAACAGGGACACCTGGACCTGGTTGCCAGAACCTCATCCAGGTCACAGGCAACCAGCAGTAGGACAAGAGGGCTTGGTCTTAAGCTGTGCCAGGGGAGGTTTAGGTTGGACATCAGGAAGAAGTTCTTTCCAGAGAGAGTGATCAGATCTTGGAATGGGCTGCCCGGGGAGGCGGTGGAGTCACTGTCCCTGGAGGTGTTTAAGAAGAGACTGGATAGTCTCAGTGCCATGGTCTGGGTGACAAGATGGAGTTGGGTCATGGGTTGGACTCGATGGTCTCAGAGGTCTTTTCCAACCTGGTTGATTCTGTGATTCTATGAATCTGTGATTCTGTGTCTGTGCCTGCAGACCCCTGAAGCCTTGTCTGTCCTTCCACCCTTCTCTCTCCCCAGTGGACGTGGTCCTTGACCCCGAGACAGCGCACCCGGAGCTCAGCGTGTCCGAGGACCGCAAGAGTGTGAGACGTGGGAGCAAGAAGCTGCTCCTGTCCCTCTTTGACAACCCCAAGAGGTTTGGCACCGCCCCGGTGGTGTTGGGCGCTCAGAGCTTCTTCTCAGGCCGCCACTACTGGGAGGTGCAGGTGGGAGACAAGCCCGAGTGGGGGCTGGGGCTGTGCCGGGAGTCTGCCGGCCGCAAAGGCATCGTCCTCTTCTCCCCAAACAATGGCTACTGGGTGCTGAGGCTGCAGAATGGGGGCAGCTACGAGGCCCTGACCTCCCCCATCTCCCCCCTGACCCTGAGCGTGAGGCCCCGGCGCGTCGGGATCTTCCTGGACTACGAGGCAGGAGAAATCTCCTTCTACAACGTCAGCGACCGCTCCCACATCTACACCTTCACCGACCGGCTCAGCGGGAACCTCCGGCCTTTCTTCTTCCTGGGTGGCTTTTTGGGGGGCAGAAATGCAGAGCCCTTGGTGATCTCCTGGGTCAGGGATACGCAGGGGACCGGGTGTGTCATCCTGTGACAGCGGCTGCCCTGGATTCTCACTGGTGGGCAGAGACCTGGAAGCCCAACCAGCTCCTCTGGTGAGGAGGAGCACCAGGGAAACACCTCTGTGCCTTGGGGAGGGTCCTGGCAGGATCCCTGCATGGTCCTGGCTGCTGGGTGGGTGTGACCTGCCACATGTGACACCCATCGTGTGCCACGCCCGTGCTGGGAAGGGCTCTTTGTGCTGTCACCCTCTGTGCCACCAACGGGGACAGGGGAGTCCCCTGATCACTGATGCCCTGATGTTCATCTCACAGGCTGCTGGAGAAGGGTATGAGCCCAACCTGCTGTGTAGTGCTGATTTTGGTGTGAATTATACCAGAATAAGGCAATAAAGGGTTGATCTGGGGAGCCTTGTGTGGTTAAAGGTGTGGGTTTGTGATGTGTCCGTCCGTGATACTCCAAAACATCTCAGAGGGCAAAGGGTGCTGCTGGACCTGCTCCTCTCCAGCCCAGAGAGCAGCCCTTGATCGTGTCCTTCAGACAGAAATCATAAAGCTGCTAAATTTTGACTGATTGAATTCAAATAAAATGAAATTTGGTGAAACACGGTTGGAAAAGCTCAGCACAATTTATCATTGAATCTTTGAATCACAAAATGGTTTGGCTTGGAAGGGACCTGAAGGGACTCTGTCCCACCCCCCTGCCATGGGTGGGGACACCTTCCACTAGCCCAGGTTGCTCCAAGAGCCCTGTCCAACCTGACCTTGGACACTTCCAGGGATGGGGCAGCCACAGCTTCTCTGCCCATCCTGTGCCAGGGCCTCCCCACCCTCACAGGGAAGAATTCCTTCCTAATATCTCATCTAACTGTGCCCTCTGGCAGTGGGAAGCCATTCCCCTTTGTCCTGTCACTCCAGGCTCTTGTAAATAGTCTCTTAAATTTCTCTGGGATGTCCTGGATGGTGCTTTAGGAATCTCCTGGTGACAAATGATGCTGGACTGGGATAGCAGTTCGAGTTTTATTGTGATTTGGGGAGTTCCACTCTCCTGCCTTCAGCTACAGGGAAGCCATGGGGCAGAGAGATGAGCCCAGTCCCAGCTTTACCACATCCCAGGAAGGAGGAGGGTGATGGGTCTCAGTGGGATCTGCAGTGCATTGACACCACAGAGATCTTACATGGAGATTATGATCTTGTATCAGCTCCATGGAGAGGGAGTTTATGGAATCTGAGGAGGTAAGAAAGGACGTGATCTTTGAGGCCTTGACAGAGGGCTGGAAGCAGAGGCAGTTGGAGGGGGGCAGTGGTGAGGACAGCCAGGGAAACCTGTTGTGCAGAGAAGAAACCAGGACAAATGTCACTGGGCCAGGGGTGGGACGAGGGGGCAGGATGGAAAATGTCCAGACAGTAAGAACAACCTGACCCTGGAGAGGGACAGAGGAGTGGCACTTGCTGCAGTGTCAGGGGGATGTGAAGTGTTTCCAAAAGAGCAGGAGGAAGTGCAACAGCTCAGAGATCTTGCAAAGAGAGGGAAAAAATGAATGAGCAGGAAGGATGTGAACTCATCCCAATGCAGCATCCAAAGTGTTTCTAGAAACTGTGAATCTGCCTTCCCAGGAAAGACAGTGGAGGTCAAAGGCATGAGAGAGCTCTGAGTAGGCTCCCAAATTTTCCAGCTGGTGGACTCTCTGCAT
Organism: Platyrinchus mystaceus; assembly: GCA_035041135.1. Classification (NCBI taxonomy): domain Eukaryota; kingdom Metazoa; phylum Chordata; class Aves; order Passeriformes; family Tyrannidae; genus Platyrinchus; species Platyrinchus mystaceus. The sequence goes on along the minus strand of JAWWLV010000053.1, from coordinate 10,994,931 downwards.
CACCTGCAACTAAGGAACTGCTCAGGGCAGATACCAGTGTGACGCCCAGACTGGTTGGCAATGGGCAGCTGGAGAGAAGCCAGGAGCACTGGGATCTGCTTTTGGGAGCTCCCTGCTGTCTAAAAGTGATTTGCAAGCAGGATTTCTGGTTAAGTCACGGCAATTGGAGCTTGTCCCTGTGCTCCTCAGTGGAAATGCAGTGGTTGCCTGGCCCTGACCTCCACACAGACCCTGCAAGGCCCAAGTCCTGCTCAGCCTCTGCCAGGGGGGAAATGGCTGCACAGCACAGCATAGAGCCACAGGATCATGGAATCATTCAGCTTGGAAAAGACCTCTAAGATCACAGAGTCCATTATCCCAGCACTGCCAAGGACTGCTCTGCTCAAGGTGTCTGGTTTGGCTGCAGGCAGAAATCCCTTGGGATAGCACATCTGGCAGAGTGACCATGGGTTGGGTGTTGCTGTTTCTTGAGCAATCAGTAGATTAATGTCACATTTTTAGGCTCAGTTTTGTCACCCAGAGGCATTGACAGTGTCCCCTGTTATGACTCAGCACAATTTACAGCCCTGCAGCTTTAGAAATGTGCTTTCTCAACAGGAGTTACATCTTCCTTTCCCTTCCAGCAGAAAACGCTTCATCACCTCAGGGGGATGTGAGTCATTGTCTGCTTCTTTCTAAGAACTCAGCAGAGTTGGGACTTTTGGGTCTTCATGGCCGCTTCTGCCTTCTCCTGGCTGCCATGGGGAAGGTGACAGCCAGGCACCATTTCTGCCATAGTACTTCCATGTCTTCCTCAGCCCTGGAAGTCTGGGATATCACCCTGCTTTAGGAAAACACTGCTCTTGTATGCAGCCTGCCAACCCATCCCTTTTTACATCACATTTTTGGATTCTGGTCCCTCAGAATTGATGCACTCCCTGATTGTGGTGTCTCTGGGAAGAGCAGTTCTGGGTTTGGGATGAGCCTCCCCTCCCTGTGGCAAACCAGGACCTGGCCCCTGGGATAAGGCACCGAGCTGGCACTCCTGGGTGCACAGGCATTTTGCCTTCAGAGTGTCTCATTCCTCTCTGCAAAAGTGGAGATGGAAAAGCCATCAGACCACAAACCTTGACTGCCATCAATCCACATCTCCATCAGCACAGCCCAGCTCCTCCTTCTGTGGGATGCCAGACTGCAACCTCCAACTCCTCTGGCTTTTGCTGTGCCTCAAAATGCCTATGGACACACCAGAGTGATGTAAACAACTGATACAGAGATGTGCACCTATGTTACAATAATGATGTTATTCTTATCACAGTAATGACTTAATTTCAGTAAATTAATGACTTAAATTCAGTAAATACCACAGTCTGGTTTCAGGATGAGTCTCTCTTTTAGTAGTTTACAAATTCTGAAACCCTTGACAGCAGTGTTCTTGTTTTGATCTGAATCCAGAGGAAACCCCCTCAAAAGCCACCCTCCTCTGGGGTCTCAGCCCCTCTTTCTCTTCATCTGCTGCCTCAGGTTTAGTGCCCTCTGCTATCTTGTATTCACCTGCCTGAGCACCTCACAGGGCTGTTTCTTGCAGGAGGATGAGCACCACAAATAGACATGAGCTTCCAGGGAAAAAATTCCTCCCTGGGAGGGTGGTGAGGCCCTGGCACAGGTTGCCCAGAGAAGCTGTGGCTGCCCCTGAATCCCTGGAAGTGTCCAAGGGATGGGGCTTGGAGCAACCTGGGCTAGTGGAAGGTGTCCCTGCCCAAGAGGTGCAATGACATGATCTTCAAGCTTCTTTATGATTCTTTCTTTGTGATTTTACAACCCAAGGGCTGTGCGTTGTGAGGGTTTCCTTGCATTCCTCAGCTCTGGCAGCAAAATCAGCCTCAAAGAGCTGCATTGACAGCAAATACAGCCCCTGCTCCGGGCAGGGGGATCCCTGGGTGTGGATTTGAGCTGGTGGTGACATGGGTACTGCAGCTCCTGCCTGCTCTGGGCCACCACCCTCACTGCTCCTCCTCTGCAGAGCGTGGTGGCTCTGGAGTTCCCCAGGGATGCTCTCCCCACGCTCACACTCCTCCTGCCGTCACCTCTCTCGTGCAGGCTCCATTCACACCTCAGTGCCCGGGGGGGTGGATTTGCAGCACTCTGGGTCCCTCCCCGGCACTCTGCAGCTCCTCTGAGCTGTCACACGTGGGTGGGTGTGAGATCAAGGCAGACATGAGCAATCCAGGGCTCCCTCAGGCTCCCAGAATAGCTGTGAGGAGTGAGCTGAGGTACCCACAGCGTGGCTGCTGTGGGAGGCTGGGATGTGACCCGGGTGGTTGAGGACATTGTACAGGGGGTTGTTCTCCATGGACTCCAACAGTCCCCACGTTGGATGATGCTCCCTGGATGACCCCACAACCTGTGTCCTTCAACAAGAAACCCCAAGGCTGTGGGACTGCCTCCACAGGGGCAGATGGGGCTTGTATCCAAGAGGGACTCTGGAAGCTCAAGTGATTTTGGGATGATCCCACTGCAGGTCTTCCCCCTCCTGTCCCCTGCTCCTGCTGTTCCCTGGCATGAGGGCAGCTCTGGGCACTCGGCTTTGTGCCAGTGTCAGCCCTCAGGGTGAAGTCACTGGGCTCCAGCACTCTGGTGGCTGGCACTCAACAGCCCAGATGTTTTCACCTCCAGCACGGCCATGATGATCCCTGTTCCTGGAGCTGGTCCTGGGCTGTGCAGGGCCTGGGGAGTCCAGGTTTTTTCCAAAGCCTGGGAAAACCCCCACATGCAGCTCTTTGTCCCAAAAGTGATGTCCATTACCCCAGCCAGGGGCTCCCTCCCCTCAGGAGGAAGGGGATTCTGGTCCTGTTCCCCATCTCACTCCCCTCCTCCCTGAGTGCTATTTTGAGGGGGTGCAGTGCATGCTGTGTGGGATGACTGATGGCATCCATGCCGCCCCTTGGGCTGGGGAGCTGGGGGCTGCAGTTCCTGAAGTTCCTCCCCCAGACACACCCACGTCCCCCTGATCCCTTCTAGCTCCACCTGGGGCTCCTCTGGCTGCTCATCTCCCACCCAACCTCTGTGTCTGCTCCTCTTCACCCCTCCCCAGGAGCCCCCCTCCTGCTCTGCCCCTGTGCATCACGACCTGGTCGTCATGACGTGCATCACTGATGGTCGTGTTTGTCCTCCCAAATTCAGCGTGGAAACGCTGTGGGGTGAGCTGAGCCTTTTCCCTTGGGCTGCACCAGAAGTGCAGGTGGGAGAAACCCAAATCCTCCTTGTTCATCCAACAGAGACTGTCTAGAGATGACCAGAGCAACCCAAATACCAGCAGTGGAGTGGGAAATGCCATCAGGGATGTGGAAAATGCCATCAGGGATGTGGGCTCCATCTCCTTCAGCTCCAGGGGGGACCAGTGGAGATGTCTCCCTGCAGGGGCAGGTCCTGCCCTGGGCTGGGGTCCAGCAGGGTGATCTCTGGACAGGAATCTCCAGGGGTGGGCAGGTTTTGGAGGCACAGAGAAAAAGCACCTTTTCTCCTGAGAGAGAATATCTGCCAAGCCTCATGTCCCAGGTAAATGAGAGCAAAATGAAATAGTTCTAAAAGTCTCGCAGGGAAACGTATTTTTTCCACCCTCAGCTCTGGGAATAGCTGATCCATTTTAGCTGCAGCTCTCAGAAAGCTTTCCCTAAACCAGACAATGTGTTAAATTTCAGGCCCTAAAGGTAATATTTTAAATGATTATAATGGGGCCAGGGACGGAATTTAACGAGCTGCCGGTTGTCATAATGAGTGGTGATTAAATGCTTTCTAAAAAGTGTGAGCCAAGCTATCTGACTGTAATCTGAGCCTTTCTCACACCTCCTCCTTCATGGTTTTTCTTGTCTTATTTAGCAAAACAGGACATTCAGACAGGGAAAGCTTGTGGGAGTTTTGACAGCGTGGAAAAGGAAATAAAGGACGTGTTGCCACCATGAAAATGTCATCACTATTGTCATCCCAAAGGGTTGTAATAGAGGCAAAGACAGAGAGTTCTTACAAAAATATTTATTTATTGAAATCTAGATTGAATCTTATGCCAAAAATACAATTAATTAAATACAGAACGTACAACCTGAGTCTGCATTAAAAAATATATATATATTAAATAAAATTCTTATTTAGCTTGGAGTTATTGCACCTGATCCCTCCCCTATAAAAAATTAAATAGCAAAACATTAAGTTGGATTCTGGAACATTTTCAGTTTCTCAGGTAGCTCTGAAGGGCATTGAAGCATTTCTGATGGACCCACAGCTGGTCGTGCTTGTCCATCCCGGGAGCCGGGACACGGAGCAGGATCTGTGCAGGATCTCAGTTCAGCTCCAGGTCATTCACATACTGCTGGACCCACTCCTGCTCAGGGTTGGCACAGACCTGCCGGCCCTTCTTGGTGATAAATCTGTGGGGTGCAGAGAGGTCAGTTTTTGGTGGGAGAATGGATGGAGGATCAGAGGATCATGGAATGGGTTGGGTTGGAAGGGGCCTTAAAGCTCATGTCATTCCAACCCCTGCCCTGGGCAGGGACACCTTCCACTAGCCCAGGTTTCTCCAGCCTGGCCTTGGACACTTCCAGGGATGGGGCAGCCACAGCTTCTCTGGGTAAGCTGTGCCAGGGCCTCCTCACTCTCACAGGGAAGAGTTTCTTCCTAATGTCTCATCTAAATTTACTCTCCTTTAGTTTCCATCCCAGCAGGGGATTCCAGGGATGGAACAAGAGCCCTGCCCAATTCCAGCCTCTCCCAAGGATGGGATGAGAATACTGTGCCCATCCACACCAGTTAAGTTTTCAAAGTGGTAGAGCAGGACTAGGGCGAGACTTGTGTGCTCTAAACCCACAGAGCATCACCTTGTACTTCTTGTCTCTCGCAGCCTCCATTCCCTGTCTTTGCAAAAGGGGCATTTCCCTCCCTGGATCCTCATCCCAAATCCCCCACTGCCCTGAGGAGGGGACTTACACAACGCCTGGCTGGGGGCACTGGCTGTTGGTCTCATAATAATCCTCCACGAAGCTCCGGGGCAGCTGCCGGGAGAAGTAGGAGAAGCAGCAGGAGGTCGGGGGGTCGGAGCCAACTGTGGAGGGCAAAGACAATCATCAGCAGTGGCAAGGGACGGGGAGCAGGGCCAGGGAGCTTGGATCCCACATCCCTGGGTCTGGGAGTGGGGATGATGTGGAGGAGGAAGGGAAAAGATGAGGTCTTTTTAATTCTTCCTTCAATTTTTCCCCTGTTGGCTTCACCCCGATCTGGCACTGACTGAGCCCACGTCACCAGGCAACATCTCCCAGCCCAAACCTGGCCACCCCCAGCCCTCCTCGGGATGCCCTGCCCAGCATCACTGACCTCTGCAGCAGTGTGGAGCAGTGTGGCTGTGGTTTTAACCCTTTTTTACCCCAGAAAAGGTAAAAAAGGGTTTAGGTTTTATATCCTAATGGTCTTTGAGCTGTGCCTTTCCTGTGGCAGGAGAGCCCCCACAGCCCTGGAGCACCTGCCTGAGGATGGTCTGACAACATGGGGAGGGAGCCAGGGTGGAAGTGCTGGCAAAAGTGACTCTGTCCCAGCAGGGACATCTCTCCTGTCCCCATTTAGGGAGGATGGGGAGCCCCTGGACTTACGTGGTGCAGCAGAGCTCTGGTAGCAGAAGGCAGCGACAAGGACGGCGAGGGCAACCACGGAGACCTTCATGTCAGCAGAGAAGTGGTGGCTGGAGCTCAACAGGCAAGGGGAGCTTGAAAGCCTCTTTTCTGGCTGATGCTGGGACAGTCAGCAGTCCCTCAATTTATGGGGTGAGAGGTCCATGTGGAGCCTTACGCAGGCATGATGGAATTTCCCCCAGAGGAGGGTCCACTCATGGTGCAGTCTCGTGATGGAACAGGGCAGCCCCAACCCCGGAAGAGTGAAGCTCCCCCCTCGATTCAGAGCCTCCCCAGTGACACAGGATATGAAACAGTCACTGTGGCTATTTCTGCTTCTTTCATGCCTGTCCCTTAACAAGAAGTTCCTCTGTGGAGGTTCCTGCATTTGTCAATTCCTTTGTTGCCCAACCTGCCTGAGTAGCCCAAAGGACAGAGCTGTGCAGAAGGGCATCAATGGGATGAAGCTGGTTAGGGAAAAGGGGCTGTGGGACTGGAAAAGGTCCTTTACCATGGACTGCTTCCCTCACACGCTGCCTCAGGAGCAGGAGATGGGAGCTTGTCACCAGTGCCCTGTACATGTTCCACATAGCTGGAGGTGACTCAGTGCATGGCCGTGACAGCACTGCAGATACCAGCACAGGTAGTGGTGGGCATGAGACAGGAGTCCCAGGAGCTGAAGCACTCGAGTTTCCTCCTCAATTTAAGGGAAGGGAGAGCTGAGATGGGGTGTTATCTCCTGGAAGAGCCTGTCACAGTCCAGGTCCTCTAAGGAGACCCTGAATGACCAATTTGGATCTGACAGTTAAATTTCAAGGGCTACTGGTAGGTGAGGCCCTTCATTCTTAGCCTTGGGGTTGCAGAGAGCCAAAAGATGCTTGGAGACTTTTTGACCCTGAGGATGAGGCAGATGGAGCTGCAGGAGCAGGGAGAGGAAGGAGACACTGCTTCTGAAGAGCAGGAGCAGAGCAACTGGTGGTGGGGGTGAGGCCATGAGCAGAAATTGGAATGTTGGGAAGAAAAGAGTATCCTGTCTCAGCAGAAAATTGTCACAACCACAGATAAGGGGAAGTAGCTCATTGCATGTGAGAGGGTAAGACCTCACAGCTCTCCCAGGGCTGGGCAAGGGCTGGGACAGGGATGGTTCACTGGGAAGAAACCACCAGCCTGCACAGGGTGCTATGGAAGTCTAACAAACTCCTCTCTGTCTCTGAGGAGGAGAGGGCAGGACTGGCAGGGAGGTGATGAATGCTCTGGGGGCTGATGAAAGAGCTGGGGGCTGTCCAGCTATAATGAGATGTTCCTAGAAGGATTTGTGTTCTCCAGAGGGAAGCAGGCATTCCTGGGATGTGCCTCCTTTTTATTTTCAAGACATCATGGAGTGGTGATGTCCTGGGGGATGCTTCCAGTGGAAGGATTATAACGTCAAGTGGAGCAATGCAACCTCACCAGCAGCACCTCTGCACCCTCCCCACAGTGCTGGGCACTGAGTCATCCTGTTTCTATTAAAGGCTCCAGCTCCTGCCCCAGGAACGTTCTGGAAATAACCTGGTGTTTTCCAAATATTCTCCAATGCTGCATGGTGGGCACAGCCCTCCACCAGCCATGGCTGGTTGGCTCCAGGAGGGATAACTGCTCTGCTCCATGAGGGATAACTGCTCCATGAGGAATAGCTGCTGTGC
>JAWWLV010000053.1:10954855-10978950 GCA_035041135.1 Platyrinchus mystaceus | reverse complement strand
GATGATCTGCTCCATAACCTTGCCAGGCACTGAGGTCAGGCTGACAGGCCTGGAGTTTCCCAGGTCCTCCTTCTGGCCCTTTTTGTGGATCGATGTGACATTCGCCAGCTTCCAATCATCTGGGACCTCCCCAGTGAGCCAGGACTGTTGGGAAATGATGGAGGGTGTCTTGGCGAGCTCTTCCACCAGCTCCCTCATCGCCCTTGGGTGGATCCCATCTGGTCCCATGGACTTGTGAGGATCCAAGTGGCTCAGCAGGTCGCAAACTCTTTCCTCCTTGATTACAGGGGGGCTATTCAACTTCTTATCCCTCAGGACAACCTGTCTTACTGTTGAAGACTGAGGTAAAGGAAGTGTTAAATACCTCAGCCTTGTCCTCATCTTTGATAACTCTGTTCCCACCCATGTCCAGTAAAGAATGGAGGTTTTCCTTGTCCCTCCTTTTGCTGTTGATGTATCTATAAAAAGACTTTTTTTTATTCCTAACAGAAGTGGCAACATGAAGTTCAAGTTTTGCCTTCGTCTCTCTGATTTTCTTTCGGCAAGACCTAACTATATTCCTAAACTCTTCCTGAGTAGCCAGCCCTTTTTTCCATAATTGGTAGGCAATCTTTTTTACCCTAATTTCCTTTAAAATCTCCCTGTTCATCCAGACTGGTTGTCTTCCCCATTGGCTTATCTTTTGGCACACTGGGACAGCCTTCTCCTGTGAGCTCAGGACTTCCTTCTTGAAGCATGTCCATCCCTCCTGGACCCCTTTGTTTTCCAGGGCTGTTTCCCAAGGTACACTCTGAATTAGTTTTCTGAATAGGCTGAAATCTGCCTTCCAGAGTCCAGCGTAGAGGATGGCCCTCCTTGCATCCCTGAGTATTGAAAACTCTCTTATTTCATGGTCACTGTGCCCCAGATGGCCTCTGACCACCACATCTCCCACCAGCCCCTCTCTGTTTGTGAACAGCAGGTCTAGGGGGGCCCCATCTCTGGTAGGCTCATTTACCAGCTGGAGCAGGAAATTATCCTCTATACACTCTAGAATCTCCTAGACTGTCTCTTCTCTGCTGCATCTCATGGAGCAGCATCCCAGTGAAGGGCAGCCCAGCCCAGCCCCAGGTTGTGTCCCAGGAGATGGTTCTGGGCTGGGAGACCACATGGAGAAACGAAAATCTGCAGGGAGGTGTATCCCGAGTGGGGCTTCCCAGTGAAACATGGGAGCAGAGTGGTCCCTGCATGGGGGAGTGGATAGACAGGAGCGGGCAAAGAGCCCAGGAAGGAGGTCCTGGGGGTCTCCTCTACCCCTGAGACCTTCCTGACACCGAGTTTGGTGCTGCAGGAGCCCCAAATAGTCCTGCTAACAGGACCCTCTGTGCTGAGAGGGGATGGAGGATGGATGACTGGGAGACAGGGAATTCTGGGGGTGTCTGGAGTTTATCCCAGGCCCAGGTGGGAGAGGCTGGAGGACTGTGTTCTGAAGAGCTGGCTCCTCTCCAGACAGTCCCTGGCCGTGTTCCCAGGCACTCGTGGGAATTTCCCTCTCCAACCTTTCTGGTTTCGGTTTCCAAGTGCTGGACTCAGAGGGCTTTTCCTTCAGTGCCTGCTGTGGCAGAGGCACCAGAAGATCTGGAGACCCTCATGGTGCCATGGGCAAAGCACTAGTTGTCTCTGGTCTGTTTGAGAGCAGGAACCCCATGGCTCTTCCCTTTTTCCCAGCTTCACTTGGAGAAGCCCTGGAAAGAGAGAGGAGCCGTGGAGACCCTCAGACCCAACATCTGCCTTGTCTCCCTACTGGTCCCTGCTCCCAAATCCATCAGGAACGTCCTGACACGGCCTCCCCCTGCCAGTCTTGGCTGGCTGATGTTTTGGACTTGGCCTCAGCCTCTCTAATTTCTGTCTTTCTAACCTGCGCTGGTCACAGTCCAGCAGCTCCATGTCCCTCAACAATCCTTTCTCCTAAACCAGGATATATATAAATAAACCAGGAGACATATAAATACATATATAAATTGGGACATTTATATGTCCCAACACTGGTGCTTCCCTGTGGAAAGTGGGGTCTGGGTAGAGCAGTGCTAAGCACAAACATGGGCTGTGTGGGTGCCAAGTTCCTGATGGGAACTTGTCTCTCTGCTTCAGTCTTGTTCCTCTCCCTTTGGCTGCCCTCCCATCCCAGTCCTGTTCTGCTCCGGGTGAATCCACCTGGAATCACAGAATCATTTAGACTGGGAAAGACCTCTAGGATAGCTGAGTCCAACCGTTCCCCCAGCTCTGCCAAGGCCACCACTGACCCGTGTCCCCAAGTGCCACATCCACCTGTCTGTTAAACCCCTCCAGGGAGGGGGACTCCACCACTGCTCTGGGCAGCTGTGCCAGGGCCTGACACCCCTTTTCTTGCAGAATCTCTGTCTTTGGATTGTTTTTTTCTCTCCTGGAGGAAGACAGGCTCATGAAGGACCTGGAATGCCTGAGGAACAGGCTGATTCACATCCCCTTGGCAGAAGTTTTTCAGGAAGCACGTGAAGGACTGTTTGTACCCCCCAGCAGGTGCAGCAGCTCTGTGGGGACAGGCTCCTGCATAGGCAGGAGGCTTTTGGCTCTGCCCCATAAATCCTCCTCTGTCTTGGCACCAGGGGTGGGACTGGCTGGAGTGTTATCTGGGATTGGCCATGGTTCTGTCCTGGTGAGGAGAGATGATTTCCAGTGGTGGGGAGATGGCTGAGAAGGACCTTCCCACACCGATGGTGGGATAAGCCCTGTGGAGGAAGGATGAGAGGGTGTTCCCAGTGTCCTTTGGGGTGCAGGACCCCAGCATAGGTGAGGAAGAGCTCCCAGCTGTGCTCATGTGCAGCAGAGCAGCACCCAGACAGTGCCTGCCCAGGGGCGACCAACCACAGGCTCCACAGTGGCCACTGGGGTCTGTGGTCTGTGGCCCTTCTCCTCCCCACTGGAGCCACCAGCGAGTTGAGGCAGAGCCTGGTCTGATCAGGGACCTTCTCTGGTGTCCCAGCACCTCCCTTGGGCTGGCTGTCCCCACCCCCGACAGAGATCACACAGAGGACATTCCCCAGCCCTGGTGCGTTCCTTCCCCACCACAAGTTTTCCCAGTGGTTTTTCTCCACCCCCAGGAGAACCACCATGTCTGCACTGCCCCTGGCTCTGTCTGGGTGAAGGCATCTGTGAGTTTTTTGGGGACATGCTGCCATGGCCACCCCTGCCTGGTCCCCCAGTGCTCTGAGAGCTCAGGGCTTGCCCAGGTTCTTCCAAAGGAACTATTTTGGTGTCATGGGCTGGTTTTCTCTTGTTTGTCATGGTCCTGTGGGCAGCAAAGTGGGGCCTGTGGTCCTCATGGGGGGTGCTGGCCCCCAGACTGGCCCTGCAAAGGTGGCCTTGTACCTCAGTTTGCCCCCTCTGATTGAGGGGTAGCTGTGCTTAAAAGCTCTCTGTGAAGTGCTTGAATGGCCACGGTATGGAAACAAACCAACACCAGCACTGGTTGAATATTTTCATGCTCAAGGAGACCTGGCTGATCCCTTCCCTGCTTCCCTCCACAGCAGCACTGCCAGGCTGTGTCCCAGGGTTCCCTCTGCCACGGAGCTGCTTTGCAGGGATGTAAAGTAGAAGCTTGACCCTCTCCCCTCCCCCTGAGCTCCCTGCCCACTCTGCAGGCCTTGGGTCCTGCCAGAAATAGAGACTCTGAGGCTCTTAAAATGGAACTGCAACAGGAAATGCTGCTTAATTACCAGGAGAGCTGGTGATGAGCAAGGAGAGATCAGGAGATAACCTGAATATGTGCAGACTGCCGTGGCACCAACAGGGCTTGGGGTTATTTGATGGACACTTTATCTCCCACTGGTTTGATTGGCTCTAATTATGGTGGTCATTTATTGCTGGCAATGAGGAGGGCCTAAGGAATCACTCCGGGGTTTGATGGAGTGGAAAAGGGTGGAAAATGTCCTGGGAGGTGAAGACTTGACCTGCACAAGCTGCCAGGTGGGACACTCTTGGCCAAGGGGTGATACCAAAGCTTCTGGGCTTTTGGTTCAGCCAACTCTGATGGAGACAACCCTGAACAGTCCCCGTGGCCCTGCAAAGCTCTGGCACAGGGAGGGGGGACCGGCAGTTTCGTTCTCTACCCACAAAGTTATCAGCCAGCTTTGAATGGCAACCACAGGCTGATAAAGTGCTTTTGCTGGTTTTACTTGGTGCAAAACGTCTCTCATGCTTTTTTAAACCAAATTCAGGCTTCCTATCCCCAAGAAGCTGCAGAACAAAAGGGAATTGGTGCCTGTCTTGAAATGAAACACTAATGGAGCATCATTCCTGGAGCTGAGCCTGGCTCAGGCTGCATTCCCAGAGGAACCTGTGCTGGGGGTGTGGTCCCGGCTGGAAAGAAGGGGGAAAGCCCCACCAGCTCCCACCCTCGGTTACAATATGATGGAAAGGAAAGGGGAAGGGCTGGGGAGAAGTTCTGTCTCCACATCAGAGCAGGGTCTGGGAAGGGACAGTCATGGGAGGTGCTGGGATGGTGCTGCTGCAAGAGCAGGAGGCCAGGCAGAAGGGAAGGCTTTTAGGGCTAAGGAGGCTGAGGCACTTCCAGCTGGGAAGTTGAGAATCTTCCCCTGCCTCTCCCCAGATAGTTGTAGTGGGGTCCTACTGGCCCCATTTTCCAAGCAGGAGGGGAACAACCAGAGCTGAGACAGAGAGAAAACAACTTTATTCTTTGGCATTGGCAAGAGACAGAGGTTTGAGAACAAGGCTGAACAATGTGGTTCCACAACAAGCATCCTGTAAGTAACCAGGGTACCACTTCCTGCCCTGGGGAGACAGATCTTACTCACAGCATCTACTGAGCTGTGACAAAACTCACCCAACTTCAGAACTCTGCCTGAGTTTAGCTGACAGCATTCAGACCTAATTCCAACAGACCACTACCCACAGAGAGCTCTCAGGGTGAAATTCCCCTCCCATTCTAGCAGTGGAGGCACAAGGGGGGCTCATTTTAGCCACAGGTCACCCAGCAGGGGACACCAAGGTGGGTCTGCAAGGCCAGGAGGTCCCCAGCAGCACAGCTGTCCCAAGGGTGGCTGAATTATCGTGGATAAATGACCCCTTTCCAAGGCAAAAAGAACTTCGGGGTTTCAAGGTGGCTCAGCAGGTGCTGGTGCTCAGCAGCAGCTTTTCTAGGTGTGTGCCAAGCTCTGCCAGGTGGACTGGCAGGAATTCTGAGCTCCCAGGGCTCAGTGCAGCTCCAGGCTGTCCACATATTCCTTCACCCACCTGGCATCAGGGTTGGCACAGACCTCCCGGTTCTTCTGGGTGATGAACCTGCCAAGGCAGAAAAGGGACCATGAGGGACCTGGGTCACCTCTTTGGATCATCTCCCACAAAGCCCCAAGCATCAGGGAGATGCAAAAACCCAGGGGGCAGGTGGAGATCAAGGTCCCTTGGGAGAACCCCCCATTCTTGGATGTTACAATGCAGAGATGAGCCTGGATGCAGCATGGAACGTTCTGTGCATGGGGCTCATCACCACTGCAAAGTGCTGCTGGCTCCTCATTTCCTTCCCACACCTTATTCCCAGCACCAGGATGGTCCAAGAAGACCAAGGGACCTCTTATATCTCAGCTGAGGAGGGTGAGGGCTCACACACTGCACATGGGACCTGGATGACTGCCCCGTTCCCTTCCTCCAGGTGTGGGATCTCACCCCACCCTGCTCCCACTCCTGTTGGATGGGAAGCCCAAAGGCTGGCAGAACCTTCCCTGAGAGCCCAGAGCAGGAGCTGCTACTCACACAACTGCTGGCTGAGGGCACTTGCTGCTGGTGTAGAAATATTCCTTCACATGATTCCGGGGCAGCTTCCGTGGGGTGTAGCCAAAGCAGCAGATAGTGGTGTCAGACCCCACTGGAAGAGATCAGGAGATCCAGCCTGAGACCATCACTCAATAAATACACATTCCCCATCTGAGAGCATGGGCAACCCTCTTAATCACCTGGGCAGCCACTTCTCCACCTGTTTCCCCAGATAATCAGCAAGAAATTGCTGTGAACACCAAAGCTTTGTTAATGCCATTGCTGGGACTGCTTCTTAAATGTCTTATACTTAATTCCCATGATAAAAGTCCCTTTGGTTACCCTGGGACCAATTTTAAAGTCCAGCAAAAAAATTAGGGGAGATGAAACCTGAAAACTTTGATACCAATTCACCCCTAAGGTAAAAGGATGATAGAAGGGAAGACCAGTGCCACTAAAGCAGAAGAAAATATCCACACAGGTTTCCAACCTTTGCAGCTGAATTTTTACTAGTTCTGCTCCAAAATTACAGGCAGTCAGAGCAAAAATCCACCCCAAGAGAGCAGAGGGATGCTGTACTCACATGGAGCAGGAGACACCTGAGAAAGGAGGGCAGAGATGAGGATGATGGAGAAGCAAAGGGTGGAGACCTTCATTCTGGACAGAGATGAGCTGCAGGGGCAGAGGCAGGACCAGAGCAGGTCCCTCCTGTGCCTGATGTGATGTGCTGGCTCAGCTCTTGCTTTTATAGGGACAGTGGCCAGCCCAGTCAGTGAGATATTAGATCAAACACTCGGAATTTCCAAGAGCTGATGTCATGGCACCTCTGCCTGAGAAGTGCTGAAAAAAAATTAGGAAACAACTGGTCTAGAAAATACCAGAATAGCCTTGGTATGAGGGGAGGTAAAACTGAGAAAATTAGCACCCACTGACCAAGACAGGATGTGAAATCACCCTTGAGCAGCAGGTGCACAATTTGATCATCCAACAGGAGAGCTGAGCTCAGCAAACTGATCTCAACATTCTCCTGGAGCACCTGGAGGACCTCAGCTCAGTCAGGCACCCAGGCATGGAGGACAAGGGTGGTGAGACCTTCAAAATGGCCTGTGGGCAGTGCAGGTCTGGCCAGGGCATCCCTGCTCTGGTGGTGGGTGGGAGGTGCCCAAGGTGGATGCAGGGGGACAGTGTAGGCAGCATGGGCAGCAGGAACACTCAGTTGTGCTGCCTGTGCAGCAAGGGTGGCTGGCACCCTGGAGACTGACTGTAAGTCTGGGCTGGCACTTTTGGCACCATAAAGATCACAAACCCCTCAATGCTGAGCTTCCAGTGTGGAGCTCAGGGCATCCAACCCCCTCCTAACACCTCCACTTAGGGAAGTGTCTGGGAATCCTAACTCCAAGGGCTGACTCTACGAATTGCATCTCCTCCAGGTGCCAGGGTGGGTTTGGGACAAGGTGGGGTGCAGAGGGCAGAGCAGGAGCTTCCCATGGCTGGGGAGTGGAGAGGGACCAGCTCTTGTGCCAGAGACCCCAGTCCCTTGTGCCGAGTCAGGAGCTCATGGTGTGTATGGCAGAGGCCCCTGGCACTGCCTTTGCCATGACAAGATGGGTTCCCCTGGTTGCCCCAGGGAACATTTCCCCTTTTGCCACCTCTCTCTTCTCAGCAACAGGCTCCCAGTTTGCCAGCTCACTGTGGTTCCTTGGGTTGTTTTCCTGCCCAGTGCCAGCCCAGCTGCTGCTCACGAGGCACTACAAGCTCATGTTCCCGGGATTTCCTCACTGCCCCGTGGCCCCAGTGCTGTGTCAGGGACTGCAGGGCTGCTCTGCTCCCACCTTCCTCCCCAACACACCTCGTGGGTCTGTGTGGGGCACTCAGAGACCTCCCAGTGTCTGGGTGTGTTGGATCTGCCTCCCCACAGTGTCCCCTTCACCGGGGTGTCCCCATGGGGTGCTGCAGGAGGGTCTCCAGGGCTGTGCCAGGGACTCTCTGGCAGGAACAAATGTCCATGGCTTTTCTAACTCATCTTCCTGGGGCTGGGACTGGGGGTGTCCTGGGGACACTGAGGACTCCGGCCCTCATGAGCAGGAGCTGGAGATGAACCACCTGCCTGACACCAGAGTTGTCACAGACATGGTGGTGGCACTTGGGAGCAGCACAGCAAAGGTGTTCAGGCTTTGCAAGGGACTAAAGCTCAGCTGGAATTTGCCAAGGGATTCTCCCACTACTGGAGATGGGGAGAGGGGTTATTTAGTGCTACTCCCATCTTGCACATACTTCAGAACTGCAATGAGCTTGTTGGCCTGGCTAATTTATTGGTGCCCCAGAATCATGTAGGAGTGCAAAGCAAGGCCACGGGTCTCCCCCTCATCTCCTCACCATGACAGCAATCACATTTGGAGCTGAGCCCTGTCCCTGCTGCCCCAAGGTTCATCCTGGGTCTGAGACTTCTCTTTCCCAGGAGAAGTGCCTGTGGAAAATCAGTTTTCATATGATCCCCACCTGCCCCAGCACGTGGCCCCGCACACTCCTGGGCTCCAACACGCGGGTCCTGGGCTGTGTCACCTCCTGGCTGCGTTTGGTGGGTGGCAGCGGCTCCCATCCCAGACGGGACGGTCCTGCCGTGGGACGCGGGAATTAACCTGTTTGGTGTGCCCAGACCTGCCGGCAGACGGAGGAACTGCTGCTGCTCGTGACATAACATCTCTCAGGGCCCCGTCGAGATCTAAGAAACCACAGAGAGAGACAAACGCTGCCCCGACCGCAGAGCAGCCGGAGCTCAGCCCTATCACCCCTCTGAAAGGCAACCGAAACCGTGACATCTGATGGTGGCTCTGAGAGCGCCGAGTGGCTGCTCCTCAGCCCAGCACAGCTCCCTCCTGGCGCTCCCGACGTTCCCGCTGGATGGCACAATCCCCGGGTCCCTCACTCGGGGGTGGGTGGGGAGGGTTTGCCCTGCGCAGGGGTTTTTCGGAGGTACATTCTTCATCCATGACCCTCGCACTGGCGATGCCCGAGCCTTGGAAAGATGCCAGACCATCCACCGTGGCTCTGTCCTTGCTCCAGACCGGTTCTTGTGGAAGGGTGACCCTTCTCCCCGCTCTCCTTCTCCTCATCCTACTCTGCGCTCCCCCAGAGCTGCCACGGCCTCCCTTTGCCCCTCTCCTGCTCCCTGCCCTGCGGCTCCCCAGGGAAAGGTGTTGGCAAAGGTGGCAGCCGGGATCCACCAGGGAAACCTGGGAAGAGACCAGGACACCACAGGGAGCAGGATGCCAGAGGTCCCACTGGGACCCCAGAGCAGGTCATGGAAGGGCTGCGGGAGGGGGGACCATGGTGGGGTTTGGCCTCAGATGGAGAGAGGAGCTACACTGGCTTTTTTTTTGGGAGCGTCACGGGACAAGGCAAGGCACAGGGGAGGTTTCGACACGCTGTGAAAACCAGAGGGATTTCTCTCCCTGTCCATTTACTTCCCCTCCCAACCACACACGAGCATCCGAGGAGCACCGGGCCCTCTGCCGTCCTGCTCGGGAAGCGTTCCTAGGGCCTTTCCACTCACCTCCACTTCATCCATCTGCTGAGGAGCCCTGCCCAAGGGACATCCCCACTGGAGACCCCCCGTGCTCCCCTCTGGGGGTCTCGTCCCTGCACACAGCCCGGGGGACAGGGACAGGTGACACTTGTACTGTCCTCTTGAGCCCTGGGCTGCCCCTTGGGCTCCCTGTCCTGGGCAGGGATCTGGGGCTCTGCAGTGCCCTGTCTGCTGCCCATGCTGGTACCAAATCCCTGGGGAGTTGGGGGGCCATTTCCAGCCCCTCCCATCTTCCTATTCATCAGGAAACATCTTTGTTTTCCTTCTGTGGGGTAAAGGAAGGCAGAAGTCTCTGCTCCCTCCAAGGACTCTCTGGAAACCAGGATCACCTACTGATCACCTGCTCTTCACTGCTCCTGATTATGTACCAAAAGATGGTCCCAGCCTGCTGCTTTCTCCTGGAAAAACAAACTGCCAACACTGTTACTGCAAAACCAGCAGGAATGGGGACTCCAGACACACTCCCAGGCCAGTGCCAGGGCTCAGACCCGTTTCCCTCACCCAGGGATGGCTCTGCTGACAGTCAGTCTGCACCTACACATTGTTCTCCTCCTGAGGTGACTTTGGGGAAGCACTGGGAGTCAGGATTGTTGTGAACATGTTTCTGGATCACCTGTGCCCAGTGTGTGTGTCACATGAGCCTGGCCATGTAGAGCAGCCCCAAGGGAGTCCATGATCCAGAAGCAGCAGGACTGAACCTCCCAGAGGATGCCACGTATTTTCTTGAACCATTTGCCACCACTGCCTTCCCCAAACCTGCCTTTGGTGGCGATCAGTCCCAGCATAAACACCTCCTGCTTCCCAGGCCTGCAGAGGTGGGACCAAGTGTCCTTGTCCCTTCAGGGCTTGCTTGGTGCTACCAGCAGATCGTCCTGTTGGTGGTAACTCATCCCTGGTGGTCACCATCCATCCCTGGTGGTCTGGTGGTCAGGATTTGACTCTCACTGCCACGGCCTGGGTTCAATTCCCAGCCAGGGAAGGGGCCCCTGCAGGTCCCAGTCTTTTCTTGGATGACTGCACTGCCCTGGAGCAGCTCCTGGGGTTCAGTTCAGCATGGGGTTCAGGAGCTCCCACACCCACGACACGGGGCTGGGTCAGGGTGGGATGAATTTTGGGGGTTGGCAGGAGCCTCCTGTCCTTCCAGTGCCATCAGGCTGCACCTCCCAGTGGAAAAATACCCCGGAGGAGGACAGCCATGAGCCTGTGGTGGGTTGTAGGGAGCAGGTGACACTGCCATAGGGAGCAGGGTGACATGGATGTAGGGAGCAGGTGACATGGATGTACAGAGCAGGGTGACATGGATGTAGGGAGCAGCAAAGAATTCCATGGGTTCAACATATTCAGTCTTAAGTGGGAATGCCCTGACACCTCTTCTGGGGAGGAGTTTTCCACTGTCTGATGTGACACTGTGGAAATGAGTCTGGGGGTGTTTTTTGGGTCTTTGATGGTTTATGGATCCCCTTCTAATCATATGATACTGTTTGGCCCTCTTTTGGTCCTTGTTTTGTTGTGCCAGTCTGGTGTCATCATCAAGGGAAGGGAGGGAGTTGACATGACAAAAAAAATTACCTCATCTCCGCAGGATCTGCTTCTTGTTTGCCTTCCCCCTTATCTCTGTAAAACAGTGTGTTTAAGACATTAGTGTCTGGCCATCAGGGACACGATAAATCACAGGGCTCGAACAGTTTGTTCAAACAGAGTTTGGTCTGTCACAGCAAGGTGACACAGCTGTGGGAAGCAGGGAAGCCGTGGGAAGAGGGTGACAGAGCTGCAGGGAGCAGGTGACACTGTTGTAAGGAGCAGGTGACACAGCTGGAGGGAGCAGGGTATGGGCTGTGGAAGGAAGGGTGACACAACTGTAGGGAGCAGGTGACACAACTGTAGGGAGCAGGGTGACACATCTACAGGGAGAAGGGTGACACGCAAGGAGGGTGACAGGCTGTGTGGGGTGGACATGCCACCGCAGGATTTCTTCCTGTGATAAGAAGAGCTGCAGAGCCGCTCGCCTGAACACCATCTGGTGTCCTGACATCACCTAAAAGCAAAGGGTCCCTGGGAGCTCAGGGCCAGGGGAGGGTGGGAATACAGTGTCCCTCGAGGAGGGGTGACCGCTCTGTGTCCCTCTGCCCCTCCTGGCAGCAAAACTCCTGCTGTGAGCAGGACTTGAACCTGCGCAGGGAAACCCTATTGGATTTCAAGTCCAATGCCTTCACCACTTGGCCATCACAGCAGCTGGCAGAGGGTGTCCCTGCAGGAGCCCCTGGCTGTCACCTGGTTCCAGGGGACTCCACAGGACCTGCTCCCACCCTGAATGTTGGCTCTGCCATCCCTGCTGCACCCCCAGCACAGGGGCTGCTGTCTCTGAACAGAGCCAAGGCTGACACATTGTCCCAGCAGTGCTGGGAATGGGAATGGGGCACCGGCCACTCCACCAGTGGTGACAACATGGGGGAGGGACATGGTGGGAGGTCTATGTGCCATCTCATCCCCTTGTATCCAACAGGCAACTTGTCCCGGGATGACCACCCCAGTCTCCTAGGAACATCCCAGCCTCCTCCACCCCCTCTCTCCCAAAATACCTACCTTTGCCTCTGTCACAGCATGTCCAGGTGTTGCTATGGAGGCAGCCTGAGCCATGGGCCCTCAGGTTCTGTCCTGCAGCTGGCAGGAGATGTTCCAGACTTGTGTGGTTCTCACCAGGTTGCTGCCTTTTGGCTTTTGTAACAGGGGATTTGGTCAAAGGAGGGAAAAGGTGGGTGTTGAGAAGGAATCCTTGCTGAGCAAATCTTCTCCTTTGGAGCATAAATATTCTATTCAGAGGACAGTCCTAGAAGCACTATTCTTGGTTTGGTGGCAGCTGGCTCTGGGAATTTATCCAGAGCCCTCTTTGAACTCCCAGAGTTGTTTCCAAGAATTGGGCAAGTGCTTTGACATGTCACTGGCATCCCATGTGCCTCCCATGAGGATTTGTCAGCAGGGACTTGCACATTACCAGACCCCAACACATCTCTGGGGGGTCCACAGTGCTTATGGGAGGGGTCCAGACCCCAATGGAAGAACCTGGAGAGAACCAGAGTAGGAGCAGAGGGACCTGGAGAGCAGTGGAACCCTAACGGAGGGGCTTGGAGGGGACCAGAGCTTGAAAGAGTGATTTGAAGAGTTAAGGAGGGTGAAAGGTGTGGTCTGAAGAGCTCCAACAGAAGGGTCTGGAGGAGACTGGAAGACACAGTATCCCCCAACTGGTTTTGCAGCCTGGCTGGCCTCCCACTTTCATTACACTGGTCAGAATTTCCTTCTCTAATCTTGGTCATTGGCAGAGAATCTACAATTCCCGTGGTATTTACAGACAAAACAATCTTGCCTGGTAGAAAGAACGGGATGTGTTTATAGAAAAGTCAGAGTTCAACAGAGAGCTGACAGCTCTTCTCTCGGAATAAATGACACTTTGCAGTGTTATGTAATATAGAAAACCACAAGGTGTGTCAGGAGACAGAACTTCTTCCTCAACAAAAGGTTCAGACTCTTGTTTTCACCCTTTGTTCTTCTACATTTCAGAGAGCAGCGACGGCTTCGCTGGACCTGCACACAATGTTACAGCCTGGGACAAAGAGGAACCAGCTTCTAGCAGTGCCAGGGGAGGTTTAGGTTGGATATTAGGAAAAATTTCTGGTCAGGCACTGGAACAGGTTGCCCAGGGCAGTGGTGGAGTCGCTGGAAGTATTTAAAGGATGTCAAGATGTGGCACTTTGGGACATCATTAGTGGTGGGGGAATGGTTGGACTTGATAGTCTTAAAGGGCTTTTCCAACCTAAATGATTCTGTGATTCCATGATCCACTGCTGCATTCCATCACTTGATGCCATGGTAAAGACACTTTGCCCTCCCCATCAACCAGCATGTCCCTGGTTGCCATATGATGGCATAGGATGATCCAGAGGATCCACATGAGGATCAACACTTATGCCTTGGAAATACCAGTGAACCCCTGCAAGCTCTGTCCATACAGACATTCCTTCACAGGGTTAAGCACTGAAGCACTGAATCAAACCACAAAGTTTGTGGTCATTTCTACATCTATTCTCACATCCAGGCTCTCTGGAGGTTAAGCTGTGGTCCAGGGAAAAGTGTCCATGGCAGTGAAGGACTCTCACATCTCCCAAATGTGTGGCACAATGAAAACTGCAGTGAGACCTAAAACTTCTTCCATTCTTTCTTTTCCTAAACAAATCTCTGGAGCATTTGAAGCCAAATGTTCTCTCAGTGGCTTTCCAGGACCCTGACAACTGCTTCAGATTTCCATGGCAGGAAGATTACATGGAAAATGGAGCTGTCATGCTGTGTGGCATAAGTGGCAGCTGAGGTCTCCTTCTAGTCCAGCCAGCCCCACCTCCAGAGAAGTCATCTCCCACCTTCCAGATTGGGTCACAGTCCAGAAGAGAAGTGGGAGGGATGGAAGAGTGGTTTGCTAAAGGGTGGGGCAGGAAGAAGTTTGGTTCATGAGGAGGAGCTAAAGGAGAGGGGAGGGAGTTTGGTCCATGGGAAGGGGAATAAGGGCCCAGTCCCCAGGGAAGAATTGTCCATAGGGAAGTTTCTAGCTGCTGCTCAGGACAGGAGTTCATTTGGGCCTTGCAAGATGAGCTCTTGCAAGATGGACGTGCAGTGGCTTGTCCTGGCGGGTGTGGTGGGTCCTACCACTGTACTAGAGAATCACAGATGGTTTTCCACGGCTTTCCTGCCCTGGACACTTTGCCTGCTGCTTGAGGTAGGTCTGGAAAGAGACTCCAAGCAGCCTGACCTCACTGGTGTATTCCCAGGCTATTGGGCTCTCCTGTTTCTGTGGGATACTTTCCTGGAACAACTTGCAGTGGCTATGAAGTGTCTCCAGGGCAGATGCAGGGATGCACCAAGGAGGCTTCATAGCCTTGGGAGTTGAGTCTTTAAAGGAGGGCTTCAAAGAGAGGTGACAATGTCACCCCTGGGCGTCACCCAGCTGGGGACACCCCTGAAGTGACCACCTCAGTGATGCTGTGGTGCCACCTCCTGAATATCCCTTGCTGTTGCTGTCACTCCCTTCATCCATGAAGAGTTAAAGTTATTTTTCAGTGCTGCAGCCTTTCTATTTTTGAAGCTGGGCAATCTGGTTTTATTTAATGTCACCCCTGAGCTGCTGGGAAGTTTTCCTCCTCTACTCACCCCCCACACACTTTCTCTGCTGTAACTTATCACTTGTCACTTTTTTTTTTTATTTTATCCTGCTCACTCCATCCATTTAAAAGCTCATCTTCATCTACTGGAGCAGAAGATGCACTGGACGCAGTTCTGTAAATTTGTAGCAGTTCTTCCATGCCCCTTTTCCCTGGACAAGGCCAGGTTTGGCTTGTACAGGCTGTTGGCTTTCAGTATGTAAACAAATTTGAAATATAGGGAAAATATGCCATTGGCAGGAGAAGAGGGAACTTTGTATGGTTGAAATTCTACCTAAATTAAGCCTTTAACTACTGTTAAACTTGAAACATTGTGGTTCACACTTGTGTTTAAACATGTCTCTGTCATCCAAGCCAGGTTGGACAAGGCTTGGAGCAACCTGGGCTAGTGGAAGGTGTCCCTGCCCATGGAATGAGATGGGCTTTAAGGCCCCTTCCAACCCAAACCATCCCATGATTCTATGATCCTATGATTTCCATGGAAACAAGTGCTGGAAGAGCTTGCAGGAATATCAGGGGTGTGTTGAATGGGGAAGAGGAGGATGTTGCTTTTTGCTGTTAGGATGGGAAATAGGAAATGCAAAAATGAGCTTTTTATTTTTTGTGTGTGTGTTGCTAGAGTTTCACGATCATGACCACCTCATGATCTTGTTGCCACAGCCAAAGCTCAGTCTCACATTTGGCAAACACCACCAGGACTTTACACAGCTCAGTTTACACTGGGTGAAGATCTGCAGCCTCAACAGCACCAAGAGGGAATTTGAGTAACACCAAGAGCCTGGGAGAGAAGAAATCTGCATCTTCTCAACATAGAGAGGAGATCTGATGGAGGGATCTGCTGCTTGGTGGGATAATTAATGGATAATTAATGCACTGGCTCCCTGAATGTCTTCTATTCTTTGTTGAATGAACATTGGCCTTGGTGAGCAGGATACTGTGCTTTCTCTGAAAGCTCCAAAGATTGCATCAAAACACCACAAATCCCAGTTGGACATGACATGGGACAGCTTTCCTATGGATATGTGTGAGCCCTGGGAACTGCACTTACACCCCAGGAATGGATAAGGACATGTAATGTGGTCACATTAGCCTGGCAGGTGGGAGCAGCATGTGGGGCCACCTGCACACGATGAGATGAGCCCTCAAGGTGTCCCTGTTTGAGGGCAACAGGGCTCACCAGCCTGTCACTGAGGTGGTAAGGAAAATTCCCTGTCCGACCATCCAGGAGCTCCTCTGGCAGTCACACTCACACCCCCTGAACTGGGACCAAAGCCCCTTCCCAACGGGCAGCTCAAGTGACCCCCCCCGACTCCCCACACCCCCCACATCCTCCCCAGTCCCACCAGGTTTCCTCAGCAGAAACCTTTCCAGCCCAGGTTTCCCACAGCAGAGTCTCAGACAGCCGGATCCTTAAAATAATTTAATCCTGGTGCAACAACAGCACAACAGCTCGAGCCGGTGGCTCTGGGAAGGGACCCTGACCAGAGGATACCCTGGGCACCCTCACAGTCCAAGTCTGAGGGTCTTTGGCTCCTGCTGTGCCTGTGAGTGTCCCTCACCCAGTCCCTGTGGCCTCTCACTGGGGTGGGGCCTTGGTCCCAGCTCAGGGACTGCCAAGGTGGTTCCTGGATGGTCAGGCAGGGAAGTGTCCTCAGCAGAGGCACCAATGCCATTGCCCTGATACATGTCACCGACACAAAACAAGTAGCAAAACCACCCAGCAGGTACCTGGACTTCTGCCTGTGCATGTTTTGTAGGAAGAAAGCTGGATAGACAAGGTGGAGTGCCTGGCAGGGTGATCAGAGACCCTCTGGTGCCAGGGGCCACCTTCTGCTTTGGCTTTGAAATTCTCTTTAGGGGAAAAATATTGACTTTGAATTTTCACCTTCTGAAAACCTGGCCACCATGGATTCTTCTTTTTTGTTTTATTCAGATTTAAAATGGTGTCTTTTCAGTGGCAGTTTCTTTTCTCATATATTCTCTTTTTTTATTTATTTATTTTGAGTTAATAAGAGCTGTGAAAATATTTAAACAGTAGGAAGGATTGGCTCCCTAATCCTGGGAGATTTACAAGGCTGAATGTCAGTAAGAATTCAGCATTGTCTTTTGTTATCAGCCTCCCTGATGTGGAAAAGATTACAGGATTTCTAATGCCTTCCTGTTAGTCCCCTGAAGTACTGCCCTTTTTCCTCCTGTATATCATGGAATCACTGGTTTGGGTTGGAAGGGACCTTAAAGACCATCCAGTCCCACCCCCTGCCATGGGCTGGGACACCTTCCACTAGCCCAAGTTGCTCCAATCTGGCCTTGGACACTTCCAGGGATGGGGCAGCCACAGCTTCTCTGGGCAACCTGTGCCAGGGCCTCCCCACCCTCAGAGCCAGGAATTCCTTCCTAACCACCCTGTCATAATTCACATTGAAGTGCTCAGCACCTTGTTCCTGGGATTGTCCATATTTCTATGCACAGGGTTTTCCTGGAGACCTCTCAGTCCTGCTCTGTGCAGCTGCCTCATTCTTTGTCCAGTGTTTGTCACGCTCACTAATCAGCAGTTTTTTAATGGGAATTTCCAGGTCCCTGGAAACTAAACGGCTGTTTAATCACACAAACTACCTCATAAGCCATTTTAAATAGGACACAACTTTGGTTTTCCTGGACACAACTTGTGGCAGGCCCACCCTTCACGCTTGCTGTATGTGGACCTTGGGGTGCTCCACAAAAGCATGTTGGCAAAATGAGCCATTTCTGGGCTGCCCAAACCACCAGAGGTGCCACCAACAGGGGAAAAAGAAGCCAAATTCCACCATCATCTTTTACCATCATAAAGTTGAGCCGATCCCTTTCACCTGCAGATAAGAAATGGGTGTCTTTATTCTTCTTTTACTGATTTTTCAAAAAGGAAGCCGACATTTACCCAGAGGGAAGGGAGAAGTGGGCACTTTTCAGCTTATTCCAGGAAAGCAAACCAGCAGATATTTCCTCTTGGCTCACTGTGGTCCCAGTTTCTCTGTTTTTGGCCACACCCAGGTCAGACCCAGCTCATTTCTGCCCTGGTGCAGGTGTATAAAGGCCTGGCTTGTTTCCCAGCCTTGTCAGTGCTGCAGAGATGGCAGGTAAGATCAATGCCTTTTCATTTTATATCTGTATCTGATACTTCTGGTGTGGATATTGGTTCATTCCAGGGCTCCATCTCCTGAGGAGATGAGAAGCAGCGTAGAGCATTAGGAGCTGTTGATCCTTTATAATTGCTTCTCCCTGATATTTATTTAATTTACTGGGAGAAATGAGCAAAGACAGCTTTCCTGCCTCATGCAGAAATATCCTGCAATATAAAATTGCAAGGAACTAGCAGCTTCCAATCCCCAGGAAGATGGTTCAAGAATTTCCACAAATAACTATAAGTTAACCTCCCCTACTGTGAGAAAATCATTAGTACTTCCAAATTTTTTTGTCTTCCCTGTTTCAAACAGTTAAAATGTTGACTAAATTACTTAAACTAAATCTAATGGCAACCTTTTAGCTAAAAATTTCCTTTCAGGGAAGGCACTGGTGAGAGGCACTGAGGAGGACAGATTTCTGGTGTTTATGGGGGAAAGGAATAGAGACTAATTTCAGGGAGCAGCAGGAAGACAGAGAGGAGGTTGGAGGCTGGAGGACTGGTGATAGGTGTGGCAACTTTTGTTCAGTAGCAAGACAGAGGGGGCAGAGGGGGATGTGTGGGGTCAACCTCCTTTCCACCAGCCACTTGTGGACATTCCCAAAGTCAGGCCAGCAGGACACTTCCCTCTCCCATCACACCTTCCCAACATTCTCCATCACCGAAGCTGGACTGTATTTGGCTGCCTCCTCCTTGGCAGCTCCTCAGCCCAGTTTCCTGAAGGTCCAACACCACAGGAATGTCCTTGTGTGCTGCCAACACCTCTGTGGGTCCTGCTGACAGAGCTGGACAGAGGGCAGCTGGATTTTATTCCTGGATCCTGAAAGAGATACTCAAACCAAACCTCTTCTGACGCTTCAATGAAGCCCTGCCCCTCCAGAGGATTTGTGTTGCATTTCTCTCCAGGCACAAACCCAAGAATGACTCTTGTAGGATCCATCATCACCCTCTGCTTAGTCGGGGCCGTGGACTCCTCGTTGAATGGTGAGTTTGTGTTTGTCCTTTGGCTGCTGCTGTGCTGGGAAGGGTGTGAATCGAAACTCAGCCCGAGTTCCCAGTGAGATACAGCTGCAATAAACAACTGCAGCATCCTGGAGATTGACCCACTGACACTGAAGTCAATACCTAAGAAATTTCCCGAAGGAAATTTCCAATTTAACAGCTTTTCCAAGCGTATGATCATCCTTTTGTGCCAGGGGATGTGGCTCAGAGGTCATATTTTTGGCTTCTTGTATGCATTTATTATTTCCTGGGAGAAGGGAAGAGTAGATGGGGAAGGGCCTGGAGAACCAGAAGCAGCTGAGGGAGCTGGGGGGGCTCAGCCTGGAGAAAAGGAGGTTCAGGGAGGACCTTCTCACTCTCTGCAACTCCCTGACAGGAGGGGGGAGCCAGGGAGGGTCGGGCTCTGCTCCCAGGGAACAAGGGACAAGGTAAAAGGAAATGGCCTCAAGCTGTGCCAGGGCATGGTCAGGTTGGATATCAGGGAAAATTTCTTCATCGAAAGCATTGGAACAGTCTGCCCAGGGCAGTGGTGGAATCACCATCCCTGGAAGTGCTCAAAAAACCTGTGGGTGTGGCACTAGTGGTGGCCTTGGCAGCGCTGGGTTAATGGTTGGATTCCATGCTCTGAGGTCTTTTCCAGCCTTACAGAGTCTAGGCTGCTAGTAGCTTCAGGAAAAAAAGGATGAGAAATAACTCCCTAAAAGCCTCCAAAAGCCACCAGAACAAGGACTGTGACTATCAGGACCTCAGCAATGGAGCAGATGAGCAGGAGAACCACAGATAAGGGTGTGCAGGTGTCACTGAACACCCCGTGGGAACAGTGTGTGAGGTGGATCAGAGCATCACAACACCCAGCAAAGGCGTGGGAGCTGCTGCTCCTGGGGTACATTATGGACCCTCAAGTTCTGCTTTTTCTTCTCTTTTTTTTCTGAGCAGAGGTCTCAGAGGTGCTGTCAGACTCATCTCTTCTGAGCATCATCAGTGAGGCCAGGCAGCTGGTAGACACAGCATATTTACAGGCCCGAAGGAGGTGAGTCCCTTTTGCATGAGAGCCCCAATATTATAAGGAAATAAGATCAAATACACGTGTGTCTCTTCTCTTTTCCAATGCATATTTCTTATGGAGAAGCCTTTGTTCCATGCCTCTCCTTGGCATAGTTGGAGGGATCCTTTTGCCCAGTTTGGCTGGATTCTGGTGTCCCGTCTCAGTGCCAGGGCCACCCATCATCCCCCTCAGTTATTACTTCCTCATTTAGACCACCATGGCCACCTCTCACTAGTCCATAGTGGAATGGACATTCCAGACATGTGAGTCCTCTCCTGGCTGCTGGAGTTCTGCCCCTCAGAAGGACCACAACTGTGTAGATGGACACTGTCACACTCAGCGAAAGACAAACCCCAGGTATCCTCTGTGGTTGTCCCAAAAGGCTGCTTCCAGGCAGCAGGATGGTTTGGGAAGGACCCTCTCTCCACTCGCCCTATGGAAGTAGCAAGACAAAGCCATGGGACCAGGAAGGGGTGGAACAGGAGCGAGGTTGTCCCTCTGCTCACAGAACACATCTTGCGACACACCAAATGTAAAAGCTTATCCAGTCACAGTTCATTGGTCTCCATTTCCACATGATATAACAAAATTTATTGTGACAGGGCAGTAATGCAGACTCAGAGTTGGGGATCACAGTGATTTATTTGCCTGAATTGCCTGAGCTGATGTGCCAATGCACAGACAGTTTGTCCCATGCGGGCAGAGCCTGCCTGTGACCCAGCAGTGCTGTCACAACTAATTACACCCAGCCCAGCCTGACAAAGGAGGTCTGATTTCAGAGAAGGCACTTCATGGGACTCTTTTATGTTCAGCTTAAAGAAAAAACTGGAGGAAAAGCATGCCAACCCAATGGATTTCCTGAAGCACCTTAAGGACCCTGTGGGAAGAACCAGGTCTGCAGTCCGGGCTGCTGATTACATGGAAACTACTTTGAAACTCCTGAAAAGGAAACTGCATCTCTCTGGGAAACAGAGATTCAATGTCACAGGTAATGGGCCTTAAACCAAAAGGTTTTACAAACAGCTGAGAGCAGAAAATGTGCCACAGCAGGAGTGTCAGGGGGCAGCTTTGCCATGACCCAAATAAGTGGGGATAAAACCCTTTCCCCCAACAGCCCTGGGGGAATAGAGGCAGAGCAGAGCCCTGTGTGTTTTATTCATCATCTTTGGCACCGTCTCCTATCTTTGATGATAAAAACAATCTCATAATAAGTGTGATAAACCTGGCACAAAACCCTCTGACTGCCAGGAGACTCTGACCACTGAGAACCATCCAAGTTTCACTTGTGGTCCTCACACCTGGGTTGTACCATTCTCCAAGCTCATCATTTTATTCCCAGCCTAGGATAAACCCTTGCTGGTGATGGTGCTCCCCATACTCCCCTGGAAAGTTGTTCCAGTTTCCCTAATCCAGAGGTGAAAGCTGATCCACAAGAGGGTTTAGGCCCCGATTTAACAATTCAAATCCAGATGTTGGGTATCTACAGCACTGATTCATCTGATTCAAATATTTACCTGGAACACCAGGAAGCTAAAACAACAACAACAACAAAGAGTGGGATCAGATGTTACTTTTCATGGTTTCTCTTGCAGACCTGCTGAGCAGAAAACAGAAGGACATGATTTCCAGAGGCACTGGTTGTGACTCTCAGACTCGTCCCATTAAATGCCCAAAGCAGGACATTTATCGGACCATCACCGGGGAGTGCAACAACAGGTGGGATTTGTGGACAAGGAGGGTCGTAAATCTGGTGGCTTAAGATCACTTGTGAAAGGGCAAGAAGAGTGCCCACTGCTGATGGCCCTGCTGTGGAGCTGATTTTGTGGGCGACAGAGAGGCTAGAGAGATTTAAATGCCATGTGAAATTAATGTAGAAATAAATACCAAATAAAATTAATATAATGGCATGAGCAATGGGGGTTTTTTTATGTCAAAAAGGTTCATTTTTCTCTGCAGTAATTAATATTGGTATAATTTGCTTCTCAGTGTTTTCCTGCTCTCAGCTGTGTGACCGGAGTGATCAGACATGGATTAAAGGGCTGTGAAATGTTAGTCTGTACAAACCTTTGGTGTCTGAAATGATAACAGTGTTTGCTTTCCTGGTGATGCTGCAGAAAACACCCTCACCTGGGGTCCTCAAACCGTGGGTTTGCCCGCTGGCTCCCGGCAGTGTACGAGGATGGAGTGTCTGTTCCCAGAGGAGCAAGTGAAGGAAGGAAGTACAACGGATTCTCACTCCCCCTGGTGAGACCCCTTATACTAATCCAGCTCTCAGGATGGACGCTGCCCTCACTGCACCCATCAGAAGGGAAACAGTGGCAACATCTAAAGTGGACATTGTTGATTTTTGATCTCAGGAGCTGATCTGAGGCTTGTTTTGTACAATTGAGTTATGGCTTGGGGTGATATTTTTTGTTGGAGACAGACATGGGCAAAAAGGTTGGGAACACCTCACTAGGTGATTTCCAAAGGCAGCACTTGCAGCTCAGGTACCCCAGGACACTTGTACAGACCACAGGGCTGGGGTGTTCCTCAGCCACTTCCTTGACTTCCTGGATGTGTGCACGAGGAAGTTTCAGCTGTAACAGGCTTTCCATGAAACCAGGTTTGGCTGAAGTTAAGAGGGTTCCTACTTACAACACCTCTTTGGATAGGGCTGAGAGTAACATGGATCTGTTTAATACCATAATTAACTCTTCTGAGCTTATCTAAGATCATCTTGTGCATGATCTACAGCTACCAGAAAGGAGGTCGTGGAGAGGTGGGGTTTGGCCTCTTCTCCCGGGTAACAAGTGACAGGACAAGGGGAAATGGCCTCAGGTTGCACCAGGGGAGGTTTAAGTTGGATATCAGGAAAAAATTCTTCACTGAAAGAGTGGTTAAGCATTGGAACAGGATCCCCAGGGAGGTGGTGGAGTCACCATCCCTGGAAGTGTTCAAAAACCAGGTAGACATGGCACTTTGAGAGGGTTTAGTGGGCATGGGGATACTCGGTCAAAGGTTGGACTCGATGATCTTGGAGGTCTTTCCAACCTGAGTGACTCAGAGATTCAGTGATTCTGTGCTCTCCCAGTGGGTGTTTGAGGGGTAAATTCACTGTGGCAGAGACAGTCACACACATTTTCCCTCCTGCAGGTTCGGAAAGTGTCCAACGAAATCGCTCACACAGCCAATGAGGACGTCACTGCAGACCAGGAGCTCTCTCTGGTCTTCATGCACTGGGGCCAGTGGGTCAACCACGACATAGACCTGGCCCCTGCCAGCGGGGAAGGAGCCAGCCTGGATCTCCTGTGCCACACTGACTGTGCCTTCAAGCCCCCCTGCTTCCCCATCAAGGTACTGACCCTCCCTCCACCCTACGCTCTCTTAAGGCAACAGAAGTAAAGCCACAGGACTTTCTGAGGCACCACTGTTAGACACCAGAGCAGTAATTGTTGGGTCAGAACCACCTTGTGGGGGTGTGGGGGTGGTGGAGAGGGAAGGGATGGGTCAAACCTCATGGAGGTGGGGTGGGCTCTTATCCTTCATGGCAGCCCCTGAAGCCACAAGGAGAAGTCCTGGAGTAGCTGCCAGTCACAAACAGCCCGGGGAAACTATAACACCCCACACCTCCTGGAACCCCTGACCCAGCTCAGATTGGCAGGGACAGTGAGGACACTGCCCCTCACCCTGGCCTGGAACCCCAGAGAGGCCATTGGTGCCCTGAGGGGTCTGGCCTGAGGGACCAGAGCAGATAAAACCAAAGGCACATGTTTGCCACATGTCCCTGCCATCTGGATGTGTAAGAGCTGGTCTTCCACAAGGTTCCAGTGATAGCTCTATGATCTGCCTCTTCCTCTTTCTCTTTCTCTCTTCTTGCTCCCTCTGCTTCTCTTTCTTTGCTCCTTCCTTGATGCTTTGGGTGGCTTGGAGCTAGAGGGGTTGGATTTTGACTTAAATGTTGTGGAGGGACTGGATTCTGACTTAAGTGTTGTGGATTAATGGTATATGCTGAGTCACTATTGTGGTGGAACACTTTTTGCCCTGGTTGTGTGGTGTCCTTTTGAACTTTTGCCAAGTTCCCCTGTCAATAAAGGACACCCCTTGGGAACAAGCCTGTGGCTTATTCCCTTAACCCTTCTTGGAGGTGTGAAAGAACCCTGTATAGATATAGATATAGATATAGATATAGATATAGATATAGATATAGATATAGATATAGATATAGATATAGATTAGATATAGATATATAAAGAAGAAGTGGCCAGTCTTCGCAAACGAAGATCTGGGAAAGGTGTTTTTACCTTTCAAGCCTGCGCAATGGATTTTTTAGGT
>JAWWLV010000053.1:10926838-10940495 GCA_035041135.1 Platyrinchus mystaceus | reverse complement strand
GATCTGAGGAGAGGGAACGGCCTCCAGCTGTGCCAGGGGATGGTCAGGTCGGACATCAGGAGGAATTTCTGCATGGTAAGGGTGGTCAGGCACTGGCAGGGGCTGCCCAGGGAGGTGGTGGAGTTGCCATCCCTGGAGGTGTCCAAGGAAGGACTGGCCGTGGCACTCAGTGCTCTGGGCTGGGGAAAAGGTGGGGATGGGGCACAGGGTGGACTTGATGATCCTGGAGATCTTTTCCAACCTTAATGATCCTGTGATTCTGTGTTTGTCAAACTTGTGTCCAAAACATTCCTGTGTTCAAAACATAGTGGTTCATAGCTAAACATATCCGCATCAAACTGGCTGGTGTGGAAACCACAAGAATTAGGGCTAAAAATTCATCACCTGGCGGGGATGGTCACTCCAGGGCACTGTTAGATCAATAAATACCAAAGATGTAAAAATCATATTAAGTTTCCATCTCTTCTTAGCATGACTAAGGGAAGAGGGGACTGGGAGCAAGAAGGCAGCAGCATAAGGCAGAGTTATGAGTGAAGCTTGTGAGTGGAGCAGGAGCCTCTGTGGTGGAGAATAATGAGGGAGATGCTTGGTAGAACCCCAGGGCTGCAGCAGCAGCATATGAGCTTTGCCATGGGATGTGCTGCCAGGTCATGTCCATCTCATCCCAGTGCCCCACTGCCCACCCACAGCCTGGGAAGCCCACAGGAGACCCCTGGAGCTGCCAGGGCCCTGGGGGAATGATGGAATTTGGGGACCCATGTGCAGCTCCATGGGTCCCCAGTGTGTGGGGAGAGAGGAAGGGCTGTAGTGGCCTTGGCAGAGGAAGGCAAGACATCACACAGTGAAGCCAGGGCAGAACCAGGCAGGTTTCAGAAATCAGGAGCTGCAGCTCCCAGAGTGTGTTTGAGTTGAAAAATACATAGGTTATGTTAAAAATCAGAAGATTATCACAGAATTATCACAGAATCATTCAGGTTAGGAAAGCCCTCTAAGATCAGCAAGTCCATTAACCCAGCACTGCCAGGTCCACCTCTAAACCATGTCCAAAAGCACCAGATCTACAGGTTTTTTGAACGCTTCCAGGGATGGTGATTCCATCAAGGCATGGGAAGGATATTAGGCAACATATCCCTGCTGGTTCCCTCTGCTTTCTGAGTCCCCAGGCATGTTCCTCTCACACTTTCAAGATCTGCCCAACCACTGAAGGCAAAATCTTGCTTTGCTTAAAAGGAAAGCTAAAAACCCAAAGAGACCACCAAGCCCTGCAAACATGTAAGGGCTTTAATTCCCCTCTCCCAAAGCTGCCTTTGCTTCCTCCCATATCCTCCCCACAGAAAAGGTGGGAGACAGTGCCTTCTTCTGTGTGTGCTTCCAGGGAAGTGGGGCAGCCCTCCAACCACAAGGCAGCCACTTCCTCAGGCAGGATGGCCACAGGTTTGGGATAAATGTCTCCACCTTGTTGGCTCTGGATAGGAAAAGGGGCTGATAAGCAGGCAGTGATGATCCCAGGAAGGGTCCAGCACTGCCTGGGGTCCAGCTGGAGGGATGTTCCCATAGTTACAAGGACAGGAATGTCCAGCTGCCCGCTGTGTGTCTGTCCATGCAGGTGGCACAGTTCCCCAGAAGGAACATGGTAAAACCCTCTCACCACCTCCACTTGGAAGCTTCTCCTCCTTGGTGGACATTTAGCCTGTCTCTGGTACATCAGTGTTGCAATCCACGGTTGTCTCTGCTGCCAGACCTTCCTGTGGTTGCCACGGCCTCCCCCTGAGCTGTGGCACACACAGCTGGAGCTGGGAGAGGAGATCACTGATGGGAAGCTCCGTTTGTCATTCCTGAGATCCCCTGGTAGGTGCTGAGCATGGAGTCACGGACCTGCTCGGTGAGCTTGGGGACATCATCTGGGCCCAGGCCGAGGGTCTCCACTTCTGGCAGGATCTGGATGATGAGCTTTCCTGGAAGAGTGAAGCAGGAGGGTAAGAGAGGGGTGATGTAGGAAGAGCAAGAGGAGATGCAGCAGAAGGGTTGGTGCCTGTCAAGGAACAGGAGAGAAATGAAGGGAAATGCCCTCATTCACACACCGAGGGTGGTGTGGGAACCCAGCCATGGCACAGGAGCACACAGCAAAAACCCACACCAGGCTTTTCCCATCCACAAGAATCACAAATACGGAAGCAGGTGAATCTCTGCTCAAATCCAATGCCATGTTTCACGTAGAATGAGTTTGCACAGTGGAAAGACCTCAGGGTTTGTCTAGATGGTGGCAAGGAGAAGGAGATGTGAGCACATCCAAACTGGCCACGCTCTGATCTGTGTACACCAAATCCAGCAGAGTCCCACTTCCAGAAACAGGCTTTGGGATGAGGGAAATTGCACCCAGGACTCCCTGGTATGTCAGACTCCTCTGGGGAAGCACCCAAGTGATGGACTGGTGCAAACTGGAAGAATATACTGAGGAGGTGTCATCATGTTCTTCTGCTCTGGCACCAGAGGCCCTTGTTCTGGCCAGCAGAGACAAGACAGTGCCTGCACAGACACCAGACACCCACCTGGGGTTCTGGGGAGTGTTTTCTAATGTTCTTGCATGTCTTTACATGTGTACTAGGAATGAGATCCAGCAGTGCTGGAAGCAGAGCCATGTGAAGGAGGCAAAAACAAGCATAGAGAAGAGTTTCACAATAGAAAAGGGTATGTCAGGTTGGACAGGGCTTGGAGCAACCTGGGCTAGTGGAAGGTGTCCCTGCCCATGGCAGGGGGTGGAACAAGATCATCTTTAAGTCCCTTACAACCCAAACACTTATTCTGTGATTCTGTGATTCTGTGATTCTGTGCTCCCCGCCTGCACATCTCACACCCAAAGCCAGGCTGGCTCCTCACTTCACTTGGCCCTAGAGAAAGAGCTGAGTGATGATGGGGCTGTGCTGCAAATTCAGGTCTGTTGGGGCAGAAGAGACTTCTAGCAAACACCAAACATGCTCCATGCAACACCAGGCACAGGGTGTGGCTTTCCAGAGGCTCATCAGCACACCCAGAACCTCTGGGTGGACAGAGTGAGCTGACCTGGCCTGAGGACCAGCCTGCTCCATGTGCAGGAATCTTGAGCATGTGTAGCACATCTTCAGGATGGCAAAACTTGTGGGAGGGAAAAGTGGGAAAGTGCAAGAAAAGCTGACTGGGGTTCTGCCTCCAGCAGTGAAGGTCCTACCTGTTTAACAGCCACTTGGGAAAGGGTTCAGAGGTCAGTAAAACATGGGATTAGAGGTCAGCAAAACACTGGATTAGAGGCCAGATATTCATGAGATATGAGGTCAGTAAAATATGGGAGTAGAGGTCAGATAACCATGGGATTAGAGGTCAGATATCCATGGGATCAGAGGTCAGCTATCCATGGGATTAGAGGTCAACTAGGAACTCCCAGGGTGAGGGAAGTTGTTATAAAGGATAACGTTCATGCAACTGCAAAAAGTTTTTCCTAAAAAAGCTCAGGGAATTTGTGGAATCTCCATCCTTGGAGTTAATCCAGACTTGTCTGGACAAGGCACAAAGCAAACTCAGCTGTCTTTAGGTTGGCCTTGCTTTAAGCAAAAGGTTCAGATGCTTTAGAGCCTCCTCCCCCACTGTGTTACTGTCTGACTTCCCAGAGCAGGGCTCAGAGCAGGGATGTGGTGGGGAGGAATCCCTGCTCTTGGTCCTGTCAACCCCCAGGTGGGGGAACATTTCCAGTCCCAAACGGTTTTTGTGTGTGAGGAACAGAGAGAGGATGGAGCCAGCAGGTGAGGGGTGAGGGGAACCAGCCAGTGCAGTGTTTATCATTCTCCCTGCCAGCTGTCTGCCTGCGAGGGAATGACTACACCCAGGCACAACAACGGCAGGAATGAGAATTCCAGATGCAAATCCTTGCCTCAGGGAGCAGCAGGGCTGGCCTGGGGAAGGGTGGGAAGTGGCAGAAGCCCGTTTTGGGGTGGGCAGCAGCAAAGGGAGTGGAGGAACAGGATGGAATGCTTTTTTCTCTTGGAATTTGTAACTTTTTTTTCTGCATTTTCCTTCTGGAACCCAAGACTTGTGTCATTTTTCCCCCGTAAAATTGTACCAGCAGAAATTCTTGTTGCCACAAATGGATGAATCACAGTTATTGGGGGGTCACACATTCTCAGGGTGACATCTGCTGAGAGCTCCATGTTTGTTTTTGTTTCCCAACTCCCCAAGAACCCGAGGGTGGAGTGGTGGGGCCAGGGGCAGGACCTGCCCCAGGACTCTGCTGCTTCTCCAGGTTCCCTCACATTTTCCAAGGAATCCAAGAGGAGAGGCAAAAGTGATGCCTGAAATGTCCCTTTCCCACCAAGAAGACACAAAGTGCTGTTGTTTGGCTGCTCTCTCCACATCACACATCTGCCCACCCACCTCATGTCTCCAAGGACTGTGCCCTACCAACACCCAGCCCCTTCTTTGCCCCAGGTCATCCTCACCTGGGGTGAATCTCTTCTCCTTGTGGTTGTAGAAGCTGTTGTAGGAAGAGAACACTACAGGAATGATGGGGACCTGGAAAGGAGACAATCTACAGTGAATATACACATTTACAGGGAATATTCACACTTACAATGAATTTTCACCTTTCTCCATCCATCCTCCAAAATGCAGCTGCTCTTTTCAGGTGAATTCTGCACCCTGCTGATAATTATCACTGTCAGCTTCACAGCTGAGGGTTATTTGGGATATTTAGATCATTTAATTGTATCACTCCATGTCCTCGCCGTTGGGTTTTACATTTTCATCTCTGTATTTAAGCCAACAATTGTGGATTGGCAAACTAGGATGTGCAGAGGCCAGCACAGCAGAAACTTCCCTGGGCAGGTCCAGGGCTCTTGCCAAGCCCCCACCCCGTCCCCCCGCCACTTTTTTCCCCAAGCTGTCAGGAAAGTTTTCCACTTTTCCCAGTAACAGCCCCATCCTGTGCCACCCACAAACTCCTCATGGGCTCCTGGGTCTGCTGGATCCATGGGGAAACCAGGAAGATGGTCTCACCTGGGCTTTCACAGCCAGCTGGAAGGCCCCACGTTTGAAGGGCAGCATGGAGCCACCGTGGTTGCGAGTTCCCTCAGGGAAGATCAGGACGCGCAACTGCAGGAGGGAGAGGACATTGAGATAGAGGCACCTCCAGGTGATGATCCAAGCCACCACGATCCCCTGGGACTGCTCTGTGTGCTCCTGACCTCCACTCCATGGACACACAGCACACTGAACCCACCAGGGATGCTCTTACTCTGCTCTGCTCAGTGCCCAGCCCGGAGACAATGATCCCTTTCCACCCGCGCCAAGGCTCATGTCCTCCAGAGGCTCCTCCCCACTCACGTTGTCCTTGTGCAGGGATTGTGCCACCTCTGTCAGGGCATTGATGGAACCCTCCCTGTCCTTGCGGTCGATGAAGATGGTCCCCACCATCCAGCATGCCAGGCCGAAGGTGCCCATGTACAGGATCTCCTTCTTGGCAATGGGCACGCAGCGGCGTGGCAGGATCTCCATCAGCACTGCAAGGGGACAACAAGGGCAGAACAAGTCATCATCTGCACTCAGGGTTGCCCTAGATACTGGGTTACAGCCCTCTGCCCTGGGAGATGCCATCCCTGCAGCTTCACTGACCCTTAGAATCCCTGGTAATGGGATCCTGGGGTTCCCCAGAGCAACCACACAGTTAGAGGAGGACTATTGCTGGCACTGAAGAAGAGAAGCTATGACACAGCTGTGGTCAGCTGAGAGTCTTGTCCTCATTCCTTGGGTGAAGCTGATGTAGTTTGAAAGTACCTCTAATACCCTGGAGATCAAACCTTCCTCTAATAACCCTGGAGATCAGACCTGTCTCTAATACCCTGGAGATGAAACCTGCCTCAACACAATGGAAATCAGCCCTGCCTCTAATACCCTGGAGATCAGCCCTGGTTCCAATACCCTGGAGATCAAACTTGCCTTTAATACTCCGGAGATCAGACCTGCATTTATACCCTGGAGATCAAACCTGCTTCAACACAGTGGAAATCAGTCCTGCCTCTAATATTCTGGAGAACAGCCCTGCCTTTAATACCCTGGAAATCAGCCCTGCCTCTAATACCCTGGAGATCAGACCTGCCTCTAATACCCTGGAGATCAGCCCTGTCTCTAATACTCTGGAGATCAAACCTGACTCCAATACTCTGGAGTTCAAACATACCTTTAATACCCTGGAAATGAAACCTGCATCAATACAATTGAAATCAGCCCTGTCTCTAATACTCTGGAGATCAGACCTGCTTTTAATACCCTGGAGATAAACCTGACTCTGATACTCTGGAGATCAGACTTGCCTTTAATACCCTGAAGATCAAACCTGCCTCTAACACCCTGGAGATCAGCCCTAGCTTGGGGCTGGCTGGTAAAGGACTGTGTAACAGCCACTCCTGCCCCTCTGCCTGTGGCACTTGGGATCTGGTACAACCCACCCCTCCAAACCCCTGGGGCCAGGAGCAGGAGACAGGATCAACACGTACCGAGAATGTCAAGGGAGGTCTGGTGGTTCAGCACCAGCACGAAAGGTTTCTTAGTCCTGAGGATCTCCTTGCCCTTCACCACTATCTGGATACCAAAGACATATTTGAGTGGCAGGGCCAATGCGCGAAGAATCCTGGAAAAGAGGAGTGGACATGAGCCAAAGGGATGCTGAAATTTGGATAAAAGGACCAAACACTGCTCATCCAAACCATCCCACCTCAGGCAGTGCTCCTGTTTCTCCACAGAACCAGATCTGACCCAGGACTTGGAGAAATTAGTGTGCCTCTGCAGCTTATCATTTCACCTATCAGGTTTCCTCCCAGCCATAGAAGACCAATGGCCCACCAACCACAGCTGCAGAAATTCCATGGATCAACCAAACAGTAGATAATATCCCAATTCACAGCACACCTTTGTACTCTTTCCCTGCCCACCTTGCTGAATCAAACACAGGCTGCAATAAACTCTCCCTAACTCTATTACCCAGGCTGTGCAGAGAGAGAGGTTTGCCTGTAGGGGACATCAGGCTGCAATTCTGGGAGCCATATTTTAAGAGACATTGGTAAAATGAAATAAAAAAAAAAATAATGAAAGTCAGGCACCAAAGTAAAGAAGTGAAGAAAATTTTTCAAAGCAAGAGGCTGATGCTCAGTGAGGAGA
Source organism: Platyrinchus mystaceus (assembly GCA_035041135.1). NCBI lineage: Eukaryota > Metazoa > Chordata > Aves > Passeriformes > Tyrannidae > Platyrinchus > Platyrinchus mystaceus. The sequence goes on along the minus strand of JAWWLV010000053.1, from coordinate 10,933,316 downwards.
CCTGGATTCCCACTGGAGCACAGGGCAATTCCAGAGTCAATCCTGCCTCTGCAGCTCTTCAGGATGGTACAAGACTTATGTAGCAGAGTCAACTTCTAGTGCCCACTCAGTCCACCTCCCAATTTCCTGGTGCCCACCTTGCTGATCACACCTGTACCCCCACCAGGCAGTTCCCAGGGGAGTCTGCAGGGATGGGCAGTGAGGGGATGTGCTGAGGGACTGCCAGAGCTGGGGACACTAATGCCATTGTAGTGATGGGGACACCAGTGACAGTGCAGGTGCCAGCACTGCACTGTGGCAGTGTCTGCTCATGCCCACTCAGGTGGGCACTGGCTCACAAGAGAGCTGAGAAAGAGAAGAGCACCTGCAGTGGCTTTCACAACACAGCTTGGGGAGGGAAAGGTCGGCCCTGGGAGGGAAATACAGCTCCAAAGACCAGATAAAAGAGTTTTAATAAGAACAGCAACTTACTTTACCTGTGCATTTCATCCAGGTTGTTGGCATGACCTACTTTGGCAAATCTATGTCACCTTTTACATCCTCTCCTTCCGTAATTCGTTATTTGTTCTATCAACCCGAAACCAATATTGAAACTCACACCCCTCCACCGAATTACAAGGTCTGTCATCTCCCCACACCAACACACAACTAATTCCTCTCCACCACAGCCCAGCTCCCAGGACCCTCCAAACCAAAGCACTGGACAGAGTGGACTCTATCAATGCCCAGAGCAGAGGGAAGCCATGGACAACTTACATTAGGTTCTCCACGTTCCGTCCACGAGGAATGCTGAGGATAACAACCCCAATGCTTATGGTGAAGAACCACAACTTATAGAAGGTCATCTTGCAGAAGAATCTGAATGCAGGTTTCACCTGGTAAAGGACTAAAAACACGATGAACAGGCAAGTAAATGGGTAGTGAAGGAGGAAAAGCTCCATCCTTCCAGTCCGGAGCGTGTTCACTGAGCAGGGAACGAACGAGTCACCAGCTCCCAGTGTTGTGGAGCAGAGTTGAGACTCCCTGGCTCAGCTACATGTGGGTGGTGCAGAGCTGGAAGGAGGTTTGGGAGCAATGCTGCAGCAAGGCTGTGCTCTCTGCTCAGAGCTCAGCTCTGCGTGGAAAGCCGGTTTAGCAAGGACACACCGGCAGCTCCGGGTAGGAGTTGGGTGGCAGGAGGGGCAAACAGGCAATAGCAAAGCTGCCTGGGGGCAGAGGCTGGGTGAATGTGGGCTGGCACATGCCTGGAGAGCCAGCTCCCCTTCTGGGGGGCTCTGGGAATGGGAACCCTGAGGACTTCAAAGAAAATCTCTAATGGGAGGGAGCAGGATGTGTTGGACAGCACAGACACTGCCCAGAGACACTGTAGGTTTAGATGGGATATTGGGAAGAAATCCTTCCCTGTGAGGGTGGGGAGGCACTGGCACTGGTTACTCAGAGAAGCTGTGGCTGCCCATAGATCCCTGAAAGTGCCCAAGGCCAGGCTGGATGGGGCTTGGAGCAACCTGGGTTAGTGGAAGGTTAGGGGGTGGAAAGAGATGAGCTTTAATGTCCCATCCAACCCGGACCATTCCATGATTTTGTGATTCCATAACCCCAGGCTGTCTCACCTGAGCTTCACCAAATGAGCTGGCTGCAAGATGTCCAGGAGATCAGAAATTACTACTGAGGAGACAAAGGGAAATTACCATGGAGAAGACAAAGGGGAAACCAGTGATGCAAACACCACGAATCCAGGCATCGGAGGGACTGGGCTGAGCAACTGGACATTCCTCATGTAGAGTGGGAAAAGTGGTTAAAGTGCCGCAAATCCAGACCAGAAGATAAAAAAAGGAAGAGCAGCTCCTCCCGAGGTTTCCATGGCCAGAGGCAGGCAGATGCTCAGGCAGCATTTACATAAAGGAGGGAGTGAAACGGGAAAATGCAAGTTTAACCTGGGACTGCTCCAACTGCATTTCATCTCCTAAAACCACTGCCTGGAAAGACCCTCACAACACATGGAATGACTGGGCTGAAAAACAAACATTGTGTGATTCATCATCTGCATGACAAGCCTTGCTCCAGCACTTCAGAGGAGCAACAATATTAAATAATTAATATTTTATGACATTAAATTCCAGGCAGGACCGAAAGCTGCAGATTCTAAAAAGGAAATGCTCCAAGGATCCATGGAACCACATTGACCATTACCTGCAACCCAAAGAACAGGGTCAAACCCTTCAGGACAATAAATTGGGCAAGACTGAGTGATATTTCATTAATAAACATGATAATACAGAAAGACATTACCCTCTGCTCCTGTGGCTAATCCAGGGATCATTCTTCTATCTTTCATGGACAAACTGGAGAGGAGTGACTGCAGCCTCACTGCTCAGCTCCCCCAGGGCTTCCCTGCAACCACAGCAGAGGCAGCGAAAGGTTTTCCCACAGCCTCTGCACTGTCCCTGCCCCAGCACATGGAAAATACAAACATCCCATGTCCCACGTGGGACCAGAGCACCAGGATGCTCTGTACTGGTGCTGCATAGATCAGCTCCTTTTGGAACTGCTTTATAAAGAGACCAGCCACAGCTGCTTTGGGCTTCTCCAAGGTCTGATCCAGCCAACAGTTCCCTTCCTAATGCCTGTTAACCTCTCCTATATCTCATCAGTGTAAAGTATGGCCTTTTGCATTTGGGGGAAGGTTGATTTGGACACAACTGGTTCATCCTGACCTGCCAGGAGAGAGGTTCCTAAAATGTAACTCCAGTGAAAGGAATGCAAGGATGGAAGTGGCTCCCAAACCAAGCTGTGTTCAGGTTCCTGCTGCAGGAGAAACCTCTGACACAACCCTGCACACCCAAACCCACCCAGAATGTCTGTGGCCAGGGGAGTGTGCAAGTTCACAAAGCACTGAAAAGCTTTAAGTCACTGACGGCAATTTTCAAAGACTTTCACAGTATCACAGAATCATTAAGGCTGGAAAAGACCTCCAGGATCATCAAGTCCAACCTGTGACTGATCCCCACTTTGTCCCCCAGCCCAGAGCACTGAGTGCCACCAGGGAATCCTCCAGGGATGGGGACTCCAGCACTCCTTGGGCAACCCATTCCAGTACCTGACAACCTTTTCCAGGAAGAAATTTTCCCAATATCCAACCTAAACCTCCCCTGGTGCAGCTTGAGGCCACTTCTTCTCCTCCTGTCCCTTGTTCCCTGGGAGCAGATATCAACCTCCCCCTGGCTCCTCCCACCCATCAGGGAGCTGCAGAGAGCAAAGATCTGTGATCTGGGGCTTCCAGGAGCTGGTGAGTGTCTCTGGTGGGAAAAGCCAAGGACACAAAGAAATAATAAAAACTGTGCCATTCCCAATTCACCATGGAGGGATTGTGAGCTCAGACCTGACACAACATTTGGGCTCCAAAGCCATAGACACCAAAATCCTCAGCTGTAATTTTGCTCTGTCGCAAACATCAGCACCTGGATCCACCCCACAGCTGTTTCAAAAGCAGGCAGCTCTTGCCTAACCTGTGAGGTGTTTTCTGAAACTCCAGCTCTAAGGTAGCTCCCAGTTTCCAGACTAAGTGTATCCATGCCCAGTTAACTCCCTTTTGCCCCCGGGTCTTTGCACCTTTTCCAGAATCTGGCTTAAGAGAAGCTGAGATAGGGAGAGGAGGGACTTGCTCATACCGTGAGCTTTCATCACTCAGCTTTAATGACTCTCCTACTCTCCAACTCTGCTCAGCCACACATTGGCCAGGAGAGAGAGGAGGAGGCAGGGAAGGGGATCTAATCTAGTGGGAAAAGGCAAAGAAAATTGTCTTGTTCACCATAAGCAAATAAAGGCTCAAAATAAAATGTAATCGCTCCTGGGAGAAGTTGCTGAGCAGGATGGACTCAGAATGGACACCCAGCTCTGAGCTGCAACAGCTGCAGGTGGGAAAGAAAGTGAATGAGAGGCCCTGACAGAGCCAGGAGGGAGAATTGAACTTCTGAAACCTTCAGCAGAGGCTGAGCAGGACAAACAATCCCATTCCAGCTCCTGCAGGATGAATCCCCCACCTCAGCAGCTTCACCAGCCAGGGCAGACACTTGCTGGGCATCCCTTGGCACAGCCCCCCTCCTGCTGTATCAGCATTGCATGGGTTTGATCAGGCAGTTTGATCAAGTTGATAAACCAGATCAAAGTGCCCAAATTTCATCTTTGTGCTTGGCTAAAACTGGGAAAAATGGCCCCCTGTGCTTAGGGCACACTGAGGGATCGTGGGTGGGTTTGAGCCACTTCCTCACCCACCGGGGAACTGCTGAAGTCAACAGGTAATGAGTGAGACCTCCTCTGTCCCCGAGGGGCTGAGCAGACACAGGTGGGTGATATTGGACAACTGAGAGGGGAAAACCAAAGCTGGAGAGCCCAGGACACCCCCCACGCAGTCAGGCACCCCCCACCCATCAGTGTTGACTCCCTTGTAGCTCTGGCACCAGGAGCTCACCCAGGAGACAGAGGGGACTTCTGCCCACTCCAGGCCATGGCTGGTGCCTTTTGCTTTCCAAACGTGCCCTGGTTGGTGTTTCCCAGCCTACACCACCCTCAGCCCCTCCACCCTGACTGGCAGCAGTTGGTTTCCATCCCTCCTCTTCCTCTCCAAGGTTCTCACAAGGACTCTTCCCATTTTGGGCATGATAAGAAGGAATTGTTGTCAAGTATTTGTTGGAACTACATCCTGCCCTGGCCCTTCCATAGTTCCATGTCACACAGGAGTGGGGTCAGAGACTTCAGCAAGAAATGCCTTCTTTCATTAACAAAACACAGTTTCTGGAGCTGTCTTTTCCCAACATTCCCATAGAAATTCTACCACCATCCTCCACTCACCTGTGGCTACTACACTTTTTACAAAGTGCAAGGAACATTTTGGCCTCGGCCCAAAACTGCAGTTTATTGAGCAATAACAGGAATATAAGAAGCTACAGAGGGAGAAGAAAGTGGGTTTGATCCCTTTCAGGAAAAGATATTGAGAGGACAAAGCTGGAGTGAAATCAGGGTAGTTTTTACTTTCTTATATGATTAGGTTGTTCTTATCTTCGCCAGGACACATCCCACCAGCTCCACAGCCTAAGGATAAGTCACTCTGGCTCGTGCCAGGCTGCAGGAAGAACTTGGCACAGATTTCTGTCATAATGCCTTGGGCATTCTGGACTAAGGGCAAAAAATGATGAGAAAACAGCTCTCTCCACGTGGACAATTTCTTATTTCCATATTGGAGGAAAACCTGACACAGGACATTTTAGACAAGCCTGGTTTTGGGTGAAGGGCAGCTGGTTCTGCTTCCCTCAGGGGCACCCTGACATTAGGAGATTTTCTCTGGAAACTGAGGGATGTCTTATTTTAAAAAAAAATAATAATTGGAGAGCAAGGATCAGCTGCCATTCCAATGCCCTGGATCTTTCCGTGGGGGTAGCAAAATTTGAAAGAGGGTCCAAACCATGTGCCAGTAAAACAGTGCATGGTTCTAAGACCAAACCAGCAGCTGGTGTGATTTGGAATCAGCCTCTGAATAACTCATTTCACTTGGATTTGTGATATTGAGTGATTTCACAGATCTGGGGCATCTCCTCCTGAAGTATTTTTCTTGCTGGACTCCATCCCACTGGAAAGGCTTCGTGCAAACCAAGCTGAGTAAATGACAGCAACAGCACAGGCAGTAAAAGCACAAAACCAGTAAAAAATAATAATAAATCCGAGCATCTTCCCAAGTCCAGACTTCTGGGGAATCCTGAGTGTTCAGCATTTAAAGTCACCAGAATCTTCTTCTAGAGGAGATAAAAAGCGATGTGTTAACAGAGAAGGACCTGACACAGCTGTGGATTCATTTCCACAGGCTAAGCTGGAAAAGAGGGATTGATAACTGGAATTATGAGAGCATGGCAGGGCCTGACTGTCAGCAAAGGAAGGATGATGTTTTGTTAGGAAAAGGCACAGCACTGGAGCAGTCTGCTTTTCCCAGGGGAGAGCCACTTTTCCCTATATCTGCTTCCCAGGGATTTCAGAGAGCATTTTGGAAGGAAAACATTAAACATCAAGATTTTACAAATCCAGAAGGCAGAGGGAAATAATGGAAATAGAGGCAAAAGCTGTACAAGCAGAAATCAAATTCCAAGATCCCTTCCATAGAGTGGGAATCTCTGTTCCAATGAAAAGCTGCTTTTGGCCTGACCAGGGTGTGCTTACAGACAGCTCAGAGCTGTGCTACAGACAGGCCAAGCACCTGGACAGAGAGATAGACCAGCCTTCCCAATTTGGACATTGCTTTCCATGCAGAAAAACATGGGAATCAACAGCAAAGAGCTAATCAGAAAAAAATCACAGAATCCCAAAGGGGTCAGGCTGAAAGGGACCCCAGTGGGTCGCTGGTCCCACCTCCCTGTTCAGGCAGGGCCAGCCCAGAGCACATGGCACAGGATTGTGTCCAGAGGGGTCTGGAATATCCCCAGGGAGGAGACTC
>JAWWLV010000053.1:10890438-10926644 GCA_035041135.1 Platyrinchus mystaceus | reverse complement strand
CCCCTGACACACACTGGGGAGGTCCCCTCTCAGTGTGCTCTGGAGGCTGAACAGCCCCAGCTCCCTCAGCCTTTCCTATTAAGAAGGAATCCCAGAACTTGGCTTGGTCTTGCAATGCCAGGGCTGGAAAATCTGCACTTTGGAGGAGCCACTCACAGTGCACCTGATAAAATGGGGAGTCCAAACATGTCCCAGGGGTGTACTTGGCACACAGGTCCAGAGCCACGTTAGGCAGCTCTGTTTTCAGCCCCTGGCTCTGGTTCTCTCCCATGCCTGCAGGCAGGAGCTCTGTGAAGCTCTTACCTTGCTCCTGGGTGCTCGGTGACTTCCACGGTCTGAGGTCCAGCTTTGGGATCCGACTGCAGCTCACAAAGTGCTTGGGGTACCTGTTAGCCCTGAAGATGTGCCTTGAAACTTTGGTGATGTCAGTGTTGTCACAAATGATTCGTGACAGGGAGATTTTGGCCAGTGCACAGCGTTGCTGAGGAGTGAAAACCCCAGGGTTCTCCCACCAAAACCTGCAGGACAAAGAAGAACACACAACAGATTTTTGCCTTCTGGCTTCCTCACATTCAGGACTCCCACATTAACACCAATAACACAGTTCTGTTGCCAAGAACAAATTCAAATTTCTGTTATTTAAATCAAGAGCCCTGACTCACTAGCTGGATAATTTAATTTGCTTTTTTTTGCCCATGGACTTATAATAAAACTGCAATTGAATTAATTGCCCTGTGTTCCCTCAGATGAGGCACAGGCTCCTCTTTCAAATAGGAAAGGCTGCACAGAGTGTGGTTACAGCCACATGATTGCTGTGCTGGAACCAGCCCTGTAATTACCTAATTTTTTCTAAAAGAGCATTTGTTTCCTGCCATAAGAAGAGGATTTCTTGATATACAATGGACTGTTTGCCTCTAAGCTCCCAATACTGGGGTTTGAACTCATCCTAAGTCTTTCTAGGCAGAACCGTTTCCCAGAAACAGGGGTTGTGATGCCATTTTCAGGCAATATTGTTGGCAGGTACAGGGATTTTGCTTCAGAAATTCAGCTTAAAATGAGGCACTGCTGCAGCTGATGCCCCTGAGCAACCTCAGTGAGGAATTCAGGGAGGTTCAAAGCTCAACGCTGCTGAAGGGATTTTGGCTGACAAGGAAACTCCAACCCATGTCTTAGGGCAGGCAAAGACCAAACCCTGCTACACATCAGACCATGGGGTTCCAGCTCAGAACTGAAGAGAAGAAACAGTGAGAAATCACCTCCAAGACCCCTGAGAAGTACAGAAGGCACTGAGATGGACAAAAATGTGTGTGGCAAGCTCAGAATTTGGGAGATGAACAGATGTTTGACTTTTGCAGGCACAGCAGAGAGGGGACAGGGATGCTGCCAGTGCTGAGGGAGCAGCCTGAGCCTGGCCTGAGCTGAGCCCTAACCAAGAGAGAACATTTAACCTCTTTCACTCCCATAAAAAGCCTGGAAGTGTGTCAGTCCTTCAGCACCATCCCTTGGTCTGCAGGCAAAGTTTCAAAGCTCCCCAAAGCAGGAACCACCACCACATCAGCAAACCCAGAGCAGTTGCTTCCAGTGCAATATGTTTGGACCTGACAGATCTTGCTCTAATTGGATGAAGTCAATCCATCCAGATCGTGGTTTTCCCACCTTTAGAGCTGCACCTGTTTTTCTTGCTAAGGTTTTTGTATGTTCCCCTTCCTGCTGGAGGGAGCTGCTGGTTGAACACACAGTGACACCTTGAGAGCACTGATCTGAGGGAGGAAAAGAGCCCAAACATTCACACATGGAGAAGGGCAACCCAGTTTGCACAAGTAACGACTGGCAGTGACCAGGCTGAGAAAACACTCAGCTGGGAAGGGATCTTAGCCCAGGATCTCAAGCATTAGACAGGGAATAACAACTTCACCAGAAAGAGAAAGAAACTTTTGGAGTAGCAGTGAAAAGAAGAGCAATAATCCAAATCTGCCTAAAGAAATCTCCATGAACTCCAGCCTCTCTGTCCTTTGGGGTTGGGATTACCAGCTCCCCCTCTTACCTGTCCCCATCACGGATGTTCCTGAACTGGGTGCCAATGAGACAAGCCATGAGAGGCCCGACCCTGCCTCCCTTCACAAAGGGCTCTGCAAGGGCCCCAATCCAGATGTCAATGTTCTTGGGGGTCCCATAGAGCTGTAGGAACTTCCTGGCCAGATCCTGATTCCTCAACACTTGACCAAGTGACTTCACTCCAGAAGGCTGTGAGAGCCCACAGAATCTTCTCCAGGAGTTGTAACCTGCGAGTGGTTGGGTATCAGAGACAGATCAGTAATGTGTTACCACCTCCTGGAAAGATCTTATCCTCTCTTTCCCGAAGCTGGGACACAGGTAGAGCCCCAAAATATTTCAAATATTTCTTTATGTTTGTGTTAATGCCACTGACTTCCCACTCCTCTAGAGCCAGTTCCTCCTTCCTGGCCTTTCAATGCTGATTTGGGAGGGCCATGTCTTTGCAGGTGATCTCTGCTGGTGGGAGATGTTCCACCACCTTCCAGTCATGTTCTGTTCCACTCAGCAGGGATGCAACTGATGTTGCCTTCATTAAAAGTGATCCTGGACAAGATGCTGATGGTCCCTCTTTCTGGACAACAGGACAGCGGACAAGTGCTTCCCCACAGCTGCTCCCTGTATAGTGACAGGGACAAGCCATCCCACACCACACAGCCCAAGTTACTTCAGCCATCAGACTTTGCCAGCTGGACTAATTTTTCCTGTGCTGCAAACAGCCAAAAATGCACTGGGCCACAACTGGTGCATGATTCTGCTTCTTGGTGAACAAAAAATCTCTGCTGTGAGCATGGAATGGTTTGGGTTGGAAGTGACATTAAAGCCCATCTTGTTCCACCCCCTGCCGTGGGCAGGGACACCTTCCACTAGTCCAGGCTGCTCCAACCTGGCCTTGGACACTTCCAGGGATGAGGCAGCCACAGCTTCTCTGGGCAGCCTGTGCCAGGGCCTCCCCATCCTCACAAGGGAGAATTTCTTCCTGATATCCCATCTAAACCTACTGTCTTACGTCTGAAAACTGGGGAGAATTTGGAGAAAGAGACACAGCATATGGTGCCTGGATGACACCACTATCAAACAATTCCAGGAGACTGAGAGTTTTCTTCATCCAAAAATTAATTAGGAAGGTTGTTTTGACCTTGCTGTGCCATCACCCCCTTTGTGGTTGACTAATAGCAGGAGTACAGTAGAACTCAGAGTAGCTGAGACCCAAAGCTAACCACACATTCACCAATTTAGAAACTCACTAATTCACAAATTCAGAAAAACATGTATCTTCCTCTACAGGTCTGGAGTCAGAGCTAGAAACTCAGGATTTGTGTTTCAGACGAGGTTCTGCACAACGATGTTCCTGCATAAAGCATGGAAAAATCACAGCCTTCTGTTTGAGCCAAGGCAGGGCAATCCTGTGACCTGGCCGTGCCCCTGGGTGTGCTGCAAAGCCTCCGACTGGGCTTCAAACCTGTGGATCCAGCTCGCTTTTCACCACAGGTTCAAAGGGATCCGTGTTGCTTCTCCCAGGATTTACTGACACAGCAGCTCCAGGCACTTACATCAGACTAATAACAGTGTTGGGCAACAACCCACCAGGAGCTGTGGAGTCCCACCAACAATCTATTTCTCAAGAGCATCTTGCAATGCCATTACACTGGTTCTGCCCCTTGCAGAGCCCTGAGAGTGGTTCTGACATGCCTTTTGTTCTGGGACATGGTCTTTGTAGAGAAATTGTGATGAGATTGTCCTTACATATTGGAATCTGCTCTTCCAGTCACGTGTGCCTGAGCTGGAGAGAAGCCATGGGGGGATTTCTGGCCCTACTTCCACTTCTGAAAACTTGGTGCTGAAACACTTTACCAACTTTTCTATTTGAAAAATACGAGTCAGTCCCTGGACAGCAGACTTTGGTCTGTGCAATGCCCCGTGTTCTGCCTCACATGTCTCCTCCAGCTTTGTCCAGGCTCTGCCTGCATTGCCCAACCTCCACCCACTTACCCGTGGTCATCCAGAAACAAGGAAAAGGTTTGGGAATGAGCATCAGAGAATCACAAACTGCCCTGAGTTGGAAGGCACCCACAAGGATCGGGTCCAGCTCCGGGGTAATTTCAGTCAGTCATGGGCTGGAGATATTTATCAGTGCCAAAGCAGAAGCACCTGATTTCCACTCCCTTTGGCAGATCTGCTCCCACAGCCAGCTCACCTGGAAGGCCGTGGTCTCTGCTCCGCTGCATGTTGAGCGCGGCCAAATCAAAGCCAATCCTCTCAACCTGCTCGAACAGCCGGTCCCGGAGCTCATCCACCACCATCTGCTGCTGCGTCATCAGCTTGGCCTGGCTGGCCATCAGGTTCCGCAGGTAGGGATCAATCCCACCTGGAATGGTGACACAGGGACGTGTGAGCAGTGCAGGGAGACCAGCGGGCGTGTAACAGCCTCGAGAGGGCTGAGCACGGCTTGTGTTTAATTACAAGCTTCTGCTACGTGAGAATCAATTTTCCTGCCCTCAAAGAATTAGAAAGTGCTTTGAATAATGTTCTTGGAGGCCACAGCAATTAAGGGATCAAACCATGAGCTCTGTGACACGATGGGCTGCACTTGACTGCAGGGAACAGCTCTGTTGGGAAAACTCTGTCTGGTTGAAAAGATCATTTAATACATTTAATGCAAAGTGCTTTTGAATTTGGCTGAAGCAGGAGCTCATCCAGAGAGGGCAGAAAAGGCTGAGTGGGATAAAATCACTGCAAGAAAGGCTTTACCTTCTTGAAGGATCCTCCAGACGGCAAAGAAAGAGGTTCCAAGTCGAATTTCAGGTGTTATAGGCTTGTAACTCTCATTTAGGCGACCCACAGTGGGGGGAATTGAAGCGTGGGCAAAGCGAAAGGCCAAGGTGAAGACGTTGGATATCCGAGGATCCACAAACTCATTGTAGCCCCGGTAACGAGGAATCAGACTCCGGAACCTGCATCCCAACAGGAGAGGCAGGTAGTCCCTGTAGGTTATGATCTAGGGGAAAACAAGGGGAGGGATAAACCACCAGTGTCTTGGCCACTGGGTTCTGCAGAAGCAAAGCTGTTGTTTCTGTTCTCAAATGACAGGAGCTGTCACGTGGAGCTGCTCTGATGGGATTGATGGACCTCCCCAGGGCCAACCTGCCTTTCACCTCACCACACCTTCACCCAGCTGCTCTGGCAGCCCAGTGGGGATCCTTCCTGCCACTGTGGAGGAACATTTTTGTTTCTCCACAAAACCTCTTCTGCAGCTGTCCATATGCAGCTCCAGACACAGACATAGGCACTTCATGGCCTCTGTTCCTCAAGGCTTTGATTAGTCAGAGCAAGATAATAATATGTTGGACTCAATGATCTCAGAGGTCATTTCCAATCTAATTGATTCAGAGAATGCCAAATCCTCCCAAATACTGTCTCCCATCAGCCAGGCAGAACTGCACCCTCAGATGGCAAAGATAGCGTTGGCAGTGCTGGTGCAAGGAATAACACCACCCACGGGCAGCTCTGATAGAGCTCCCAGAGCAGAGGATTCCAACCCTGCCCTTGGGTCCATCTGGGATATCGAGGAGGTGGCAAAATAAAATTTTAAAAAGCAAAAAAAAACTTAAAAATTCTGTGTCAGGAGGAGAAAATGGATTAATTTCCTGAAAAGCGCAGGAAGATGAAACCTTTGATGCCAACACAGTGAGTGAGATGATGCTTTTAGGACAACCCTTTGACTCTCTCCATATTGCCTTATCCAACATGTTTATTCAAAAATACTATAATATTTAAATTGACAGCTAAAAAAACCCTAAACATTTTGATATTCCTGCTTTTTATTGCTTGTTAAGCCAGCTCAGAAGACAAGTTTCCAACTAGGTCTGACTAATAACACTGCTTTTGGGAACCCCATGTCTCCTTCTCATCAGTCTTTTGTGTTGGCTGTGAAACCTCATCTGGCTTTGAAGCTGGTCCTGCTCCAAACTGGAGGCTGCACAAGAGACCTCGAAAGGTCCTTCCCAAGCACAGAAATATTTTTGTGACCCTCAGATCTCATTCAGGGTTAAGTCTGGGGTGCAGCACAGCCCCAGAGGACGGAGGAACACCACGACAGGCTGCACCCACCAGCATATGGGGCTTCTTCATAGAATCCCAGAATGGATTGGTTTGGAAGGCACCTCAAAGATCATCTCATTCCAGCCCCCTGCCATGGACAGGGAACCATTGGGAGGAGGAGGCTCCCAACCCAGAGGAATTTTAATTCTAATTTCCAGTACCATTTTTATCAGGTACCCAACACTGGTTAGAAAAACTTTTCCTCTGACTTTCCTGCCTCTTTCTCAAACAAAAAAAGTGCAGTGAAAAACCACCAAGCAATATGTGAATTTAACAGCAAGGGGACATCCCAGATTTGGGAGAACCCCCCTGTGCTTGTTGTTTCAGGGGCCTCTGTGTGATTTTGCTTTGGTTGAACAAGGCTGGTGGAAAGAATTTGGTCCTTTGCACCCCAAAACCCCACACCCTTTGGCCACCCCACCCCAACAGAGCCTCTCACATTAATGCTGTGAGACTGCAGGCAGAGCCAGGCCATGGCAGATGGTACCTGGATCATGGCTCCCAGGATCTTTCGTGCCTCCTGGTAGAGCATCTCATCATTCCAGTGGGGATTGAGCCTCTTGAGCTGCCTGGCCAGGCGGTTGTGCTCCCGCACGAAGAGCGTGTGCATGCAGGCCAGCTCCAGCATCTCGCTGGCTCTGGTGTCACCTAGGGGAGTCACAGCTGAGGGACACTGCCCTGTGCCTGGCTGCTTCCCACTGGAATGAGAATATCCCACCGGGAAGCGTGCACAGAACAAGTTTTAGATGTGTCGAGACCTGTGTTGTGGAGAAAACAGGGAAGAAACACAGAGAAGGAGGAGAAGGAAAGCAAGGTCTGAGCCCCCAGGATTGGGCAGCACCAGGGAAAAGCCAAATTTCTACTGAGGCAGCAAAAGCCCAGATGCCACCATGGTTGGGCTCAGCATGGCAGAGAGATGGGGAAGGTTTGTTTCAATTAAGAGCTGGGAGCATTTATTTAAGGAATTCAATACAAGCAGGTGTTATCCAGGCTCCCATATCAGAGAGACATTTGGTCTTACAGTCAAGAGAGAAATGGAAATGGGCACAGGGAAGTCAGGAGGGCTCTGAAAGTCAGAAGGTCTCCTTCAAACCAGCCAAAACTGCGGCCAAAGCAAGATGACAGTCCTGAAACAAGCTCCCTGGGGAGGAAAAGTGAAAGCGAAATGAGTCACAACTTGAAGGCATAAATTACAAACAGCATCACAATGAAACATCAAATCCTTCTTCAAACATCTGGGGCAGGAAACCCAAGAGCAAGCAGGTGATGGGAGGATAAAGAAGCACTCAGGGAAAAGTAAATATGTCGTATTTAGTGCCCTTGTCCCATAGTAAATAGAGGGATTTGCTCCTGCTCTCAGCACAGAGACCTTTTCATCCACTGTCAAAGGCTGCCTGTGAGGGGCTGCGGAAGGACAAACAAAAGCAGCTCTGTGAGGTTTCCATGAGCAGAATTCACCCAGCCAGGACTTCCAACAGAGCTCCAGGAGGCAATGCTGAGCCCTGCTAGGCGACTGCACATGTGAAATTCCCCCAGTTCTCAGGGGCCGGAAAAGTCACGAATAAGACACTGAATTTTCAAAAGCACTTCCGAACAAGCTGGAACAGCTGGCCATGAATGCATTGAAGGGAATGTTCCAGCTGTGGAACAGGAACTGCTCCTGCAGTCCAGGGGGCTGGAAAGTATTTCCACCCTGGAAAGTATCTGATACTCCTGCTCTGCTCCTCACTGGGCATCTGTCTTTGGCCACAGGTCCTGCATGGTCCTCACCAAGGAGAGACCTGTGTGGAACTGGGGGAGCAGGTGGAGACATGGAACAAGAGATGGGACAGACACAGAGGTGTGAGAGGGTGGAGGAAGCACAAAACACCAAAAACTTCAGAGGAGGTTGCTGCAGGATGGCATCAAGTAGAGGTGTCCCACCACCAGGTCTTGATGGTATCCAAGGACCCTGGGGATGCTGCACAGAGGAGCTTGGACAAGATATACAGGGGACCAAGGGAATAGAAAGCAGCTCCACAGCTGATGAGATCTGTTGTGCCCTCAAGTTTTCTCCAGTAGTGCCAGAGCCGCTCAGCCTGGCAGAGCAAGCAGAGCCAGGAGGTCCTGCTCTCCAAAAGACAAAGACCAGGGATTGAGACACTAATTCACAAAGTGTGTGAGAAACATCCCTGTCTGGGGTCCCCCAGGCTTGGATCTTCACCAGCAGGGCCACGGAGAAGGGAGCAGTGCTCAAGGTCCGAGGGGTCACTTCTGTGTCTGTGAGATGGGCAGGGGAGAAGATGGCAAAGGGCAGCAGGTGGAAGGGGAGTGGTGGCTGTGCAGTGATGGGGCTGGAAGGGGGACACGGATTTGGGAGGCTGTTTGGCTTTGGGAAGCTGTGCCCAGGACCAAAGGAGATATTTTGGGTTGAAGAAGTGGTCAAGGGGGTGCCAAAATCGTGACAAAGGATAAATGGAGCCGGAGCCAGTCCTGATGGACTGCCCTGACTCCCAGTGCACCCCCAGCCTTCTCAGTGGTGGGGATGCATCTTAAAAGGTCACCATGGTCTGGAGTTGGCTTCATTCTCATTCCAGCTGGGATCTCAGCTCCTCTCACAGCGCAGCAGGAACACTGATGTTCAGCAACACATGCAAATGCTTCCAGGAGGTGACCCAGCCCAGCACTTACACACCTGTCCCCATCCTGCTGGAATAGACATGGCCACAGAATGACAAGTATGGACAAACCATGGCCTCCAGGCAGGGCTGCCACTGCTGTGCCTCTTTGCCTCCATCACTGGTTCCCAGGTCACTCTGGACCCTTCTCTGGAGCACAGATGGGACAGATTCACTCAAGGCTTATCATCACAAAGACTTGGAGATGGTGAAGACCTTTCTCCTGCCTAGCACAGCCTGTCTCAGCCTTTCATGATTTGCTACACTCCATTTTCTCCTTCAAGAAGAAAAACATTAAAGAAAATAAGAAGAAGAAAAAGAAGGAGAGAGGAAGGAAGGGGAAGGGGAAGAGAAGAATAAATAAGAAAAACCTGAAGAACCACCCAGAGCCAGTGGAATTTTTCTCTCTGGTTTTCATGCCAGGGGTGAAAAACACCCAACTTACCTGCAAAAAAGCAAGGGATTCGAGCTGCCCCACTGGCCTTGAGACACGGCTCCTTCCTCATGGACCCAAAGGGCATGTAGGCCCTGCCCCTGTCGGTGAAGTTCTGGTTCACAGCCAGCAAGCCCAGCCCGCGGCTCCGGTCCCGCAGCCGGTTGGCCACGGACACCTCGCTGCCGTACACCACACTGCCATCCAGGAACGAGGTGAGGGCGTTGATCTGCTCCCGGACCCCCCTGCCCGGGGTACAGGCAGGGGCAGAGCGGAAGAAAGGCAGGCAATCCCTCCTATTGGTGATTCGGGGGTCGTTGGGTGGGATCTGAGGGAAGAGAACGGGAGAATCCGTCAGCAGGAGCTGCGTGGTGAGGTACAGCCATGGCAGAGCCATCTCACAGGTAAGGTGGAGATCAGTCATGAAGCCTGATGTGGAGGGTCAGACGGAGAGGAGAGATGCTGCTTTAGGAGTCGAAGTCCCAAACAGCCTGGAGACACCTAGAATTCCATAAAGTCCTATGGATTCCTAAAGTTTTCCCCCACAATTTATATATATTGGATTGAATCACAGAATATGCTGGGTTGGAAGGGACCCACAAGGATCATGGAGTCCAACCCTCAGCCCTGCACAGGACCACCCCTAAGAGTCCTGAGAGTGTCTCTGTGACTGCGCCTGACACCCAGGGACAGTGCCCAGGGCTCAGCACAGGGGGTGCTCTGACCCCCTTGGCCAGCTCTGGGAGGATGTTTCCCCATGGCCAAGGGCTGAGAGAGCCACCACCATCTCCTGGTTGGAAGGCAGATGCCCTCTCCCTGTGTCCCCTGGAAGAACAAGGCTGGCTGTACCTGGATGGGGAAGCAAGGAGGCTCCTTGGCACAGCTGGTGTCACAGTCTATGTCACCACCAAAACTGACCCTGGCTGGGGTTTCTGGACTGAAATCCAGGTCGTGGTCAATGAACTGCCCCCACTGCATGAACATGAGGGACCTGCGCTGGTCCAGCCGGAGCCGCTCTGGTGGGAAGCGAACGATCTCATTGGACACCCGTCGGACCTGCAGGGATGGAGGCAGGACACGTGTGTGGGGAAATGACCTGGACAAAGGGGTGCACCAGGTCGTGGGATCATCAGCAAAAATCCACAAGGCATTTTTGTGCTTCACAGACAAAATAAAACTCAAATCTGTTGGCGCTGGAAGGTGTCACCGAGTGTCCCTTCACTGAGCGCTGCACTGCTCTGGCTCTAGGCAGGTTTCTGAGCCTCTAGGCCAGGACTATCCCTTGATGGACTTAAGGAAGCAGCTAAGCAAGCCTGGCAAAGGGAGACAAAGCAAATTTTAAAAGATATTTTTTAAAGTGTGGAAAAAATAGTCACTGGGAATTTCTTAGGCTATTCCAAGGCTGCCTTCCCTTCTTATCTTTTCCCCACCCATCACAATTCCCACACCAGTTCTTCTTTCATTTATTGCTACACCAAAAGCGGGCACTGTGCTGTGGAGGAGGGTTAGGAAGTACAATGGACACATAAGCATGAGGCACATCCCAGAAATTCACCGAGCTCCTCATTAGGGCCCTTGTTGCCTCAAATCCAAGTGAGAGGCCACGTCACAGTGTCCCTGTTCCCACCCAGGTGCCACCAGAGCCACACACACCCCCAGACCACCCACCAAGGGACACCCACACAGAATTTCTGACCCCATATTTTTGATTCTGGGCATTCCCTTGCTTCCTTTATCCTCTGGCATGTTGCTTGTCAGGAGACAATCTGCTGCCACCAACCGAATCAAAAAGGTGAATGAAATAATTTGTCTTAAGTGCACTCCATTTCAAAGAACACATTGCGTGATTCTTTCTTCATCCTGTGCTTCTGCAGTAATCAGATTGATTTTCCTTTTCTTTTCCTAAAGGCTAGAAAGCCCTTCTGATAGATCCCCCTGGATGTTCTCATAGAATCACCCTGCAGCTGGTGAATCCAAGTTCCTTCTCCTGATGCCCCACTCCAGCTGGTGGATGAGCACTTTGCTGCCTGTGACCTGTCCAAGAACTGACAATCCCCAGGCCCTGACTGTGCACTCTCAGATGACTGTTACCAACATTACCAGGGGAAGAGGGAATCCAGAGAAGCGCTTTCCCTCTGTCCACCCAGGGGGGGTGGACACGCCGTCCTCGTATTGTGCTGGCAGCCACCTGGCCAGGGCTCTGTTGGAGGCTCCTAGGGATGGGTGCCTCCTGTCAGAGGGAATGGAAGAAGAGCAAGCAATTAGTGTCACCAGGATCATGGCAGAGCCAAGAGCTCATGGGTGTGGAGAGACGTGGATCTTGGAATGGGACCGGACAACAACGGTCTGGGAGCTGCTGCACCAATAAACCTTGGGATTAATAATGATGACAACAATAATCGTAGAACTGTTTAGGTATGAAAAGACCTTTAACAATCCACCCCAAGCCTCAGTTTCTCCCAGGCAAGAAGAACTTAGTTTGCTGGTGATTCCTTGTGTCATCCAGCCTGAAGAAGGGCCCTCGACCTCAGACCATGGGTGGAAACCAAAGTTGGAGGCTTAATGCCAGGGAAAAGGGGCAGAGGCTTCTGCCTGTTCATGAATGGCATTACCAGAGACCTTGAACAGAAATTGGGGGATTTGGATTGGGAGTGTTCCTGTGCTGTGTGGTTCTTTTGAAGGCCATCACTGAATGGTAATCTCTGGATGGTGACTCCACTGCCTGGGCAGCCCCTTCCAATGTCTGACAACTCTTTCCATGAAGAAATTCTTCCTGGTGTCCAACCTGAACCTCTCCTGGCTCAGCTTTGGGCCATTTCCTCTTGTTGTGCTGCCCTCCAGCCCTCCAGCTCAGCCCCTCACCTGTTGTTGCACTCGCCGGTGATCGTTCGGTAACGGGAAAAAGCACAATTTATTTTCTTATCCTGCTGGTCGCATCCACTGGCCTTGAAAATCACGCCCAGCTGAGCTGGAGTCATCAAATCTGCCAGGGAACAAGGGGGAACAAGCCCTGAGGAACACTCTGGCCCTGCTGGCTTTAAGGTGCCTCCCAGGCTCAGGGAAAGGTTTTCCTCCTGGTACCCTTGGAATAGTTTCTTGTCACAGCTTCATCTGCATGACCACAACGTGCTGTTGTTTAAGATCTTCCTGCTCAAAGAGGTGCTGAGGAGCAACAAAGCTGCTTTTTCTGGCTTGGAAAGCATCAAACCCAGCAAAGCTGTGGTCAAATCTCATTTATAGTTGCACGTGAGGCCTGGGCAGCAGCAGAATGATTTTCTAGCATTACTTTGTCCTTCCTCTCTTCTCCCTTTTTCTCTCCACCATAAAATGCAAACAGCTCCAGCCGTCCCAGAGTGGTGTTACAAGTTTCTCCCCCTGGAAACATCACCAGTGAGTGTCACCACTGCTCTGAGCTTTGTGTTTGCACTGTGGAGATTTGCCCTTGCCTGGGAGTTCAGTGGCTGAGTTCAGCCAGTTAAGCCTTAATGACAGAATCCCAGAATGGTTTGGGTTGGAAGAGACCTTAAAGTTCATCTCATCTCACTCCCTGCCATGGGCAGGGACACTTTCCACTAGCCCAGGTTGCTCCAACCTGGCCTTGGACATTTCCAGGGATGAGGAAGCCACAGCTTCTCTGGGCATCCTGTGCCAGGGCCTCCCCACCCTCACAGGGAGGAATTTCTTCCCGACATCTCACCTAAATCTCTCCTCTTTTAGTTTAAAATTTAATTTCCCTTTGTTCTGTAACTGTCTGACAGTGTAAAAAGTCTCTCTTCCTCTTTCATAAGCCCCCTTTAGGCCCTGTAAGGGGCTCTCAGGTCTCCCTGGAGCCTTCTCTTCTCCAGGTGAACTCCCCCCACTCTCCCAGCCTGGCACCAGAGCAGAGGGGCTCCTTCTCTGCTATTGCTGCTCACACAAGTCCCGAGTCCCTCACAGGTTTTCTGGTCACTGCTGCCACCCACAGTTTGGGTCACAAAATGGTTTCAGGAGCCTCTGGGCTTGCAGCTGAGAGGTGGCAGCCAGCTGACCTGGCAGGTCTGTGGAGCATCATTCCTGGATGGAGAGGCTGGAACTAAGCACCACCAGCCCTGCCATCCTCTTTCAGCTCACCCCATCCTGGAGCAAAGCTGGGACACCCCAAGATGTGTGTCCTGGCCTGCCAGTGCTTTACTGGAATGCTGGGGAAGTGCCCAAGGCCAGGTTGGACAGGGCTTGGTGGGAGGTGTCCATGGTGGAGGGTGGAACCAGATGAGCTTTAAGATCCCTTCCAACCCACTCCATGACCCCATGAGTTCATCTTATATGGCAGGAGCTCTTCCTGTGCCTCCCTGAGCTGTTTCTCTTCCCACCCCTAATCTGCCTCCTGCTCTCAGCAGCCTGACCTGTCCAGGGGACCACGACTGCACCTCAGAGAGGACATTGCTCCTTCAGACACAGCTGAAATGTCCTCTCACATCTCCCCATTCTCCATTTGGACCTTCTCCAGCATCCTGTCCCTGCTGCAGCACAGTCTGGCAGTGACTTTGGTGTTGGCTGAAGTCTGGCAGAAGAGCTGCCTTTCTTGGGGTTGATCTAGTTTGAGCCACATTTCTGGGTTTGCTCATTCCCAGCTCGAGCAGAATAATAACATCTGCCAAAGTCCTTCAAGCTTTGACCTACTGCTCCATGAACGTCCATATTGCAGAAAGAACCAGGGACGTGCCCAAAACACTTCCAAATATATTTTTTTTAAATAGAAGGAAAGCAGAGAAAAATAACTCAGCTTTGCTTCTCTGCAGCCACGTGGGAGAGGTTTGAGTCATGGTCCATCACAACCTGCTTTCCTTCCCTTCTCCTGGGCCCCACAAAGCCCCAGGGACCAAGCCCTGTGCCTTCCTCCTCTGCCTTCCTCCCAGCACAGGGAGATCCCCACCTGTGACGTTGAAGTCCCCCCTCACAGCCCATCTCAGCTTCTCCTTGAGGAGGCTCAGGGTGGTCTGCACATAATCTGCTGCCCGCACGGCCACCCGGGTCCCCTCCACAGGCTGCTTGAAGTATCTCAGGAGCTCTGCTGGGCTCAAGGCATCGTTCTGCAGGTGCTGCTTGATGCTGCAAAGGAGAAGAAAACAGAACCTCACCTGCGGCAAGGCCAGGATTGCTGCAGGTTCCACATCTGAGCTCTCCTGGTGTGTCCCTGCTCTGAACTGCAAAGGCAAAGTCACTGGGAGAGGCCAGGGCTGCTCCCACCACCCCTGACAGAGGAGCAGAGGGAGCTGTAGGAAGGGAATCTCTTAAATTGCCCAGCTGCACCTGCCAGAAGGCAAATTTTAGGCCTTTACATCCTTGAGGCACCCAAACCTCTCTCAGCTGTTATCCAGACTATCAACACCTGCAGGTGTCTCCATCCCAAGGTCCCAAATGTGTCCAGGTCACCCTGTCTTAAAGCTGCTGGAACCTCCTGTCAGCTGGAGGGGTCCCTGAGCCAGCAATGCATTTCAGAGTGTGGCTGCAGGAGGACAGCTACGGGCTGGTGGGAAGCTGGACACTCCCAAACCACAGCTGGGAGTCCCACAAAGTGTCCTCACTGCAGCACTTTGCTGTGTCCATGGAGGGAACCACTTGAAATCAACACCTGGCACCACCCCAGAGCACCTCTGAGGAGTGGAACAGAGGGAGCACAGCATCAGGTGATGCTGTGAGGGTGAGGAGGCCCTGGCACAGGATGCCCAGAGAAGCTGTGGTTGCCTCAGCCCAGGAAGTGTCCAAGGCCAGGTTGGAGCAACTTGGGCTAATGGAAAGTGTCCCTGCCCATGGCAGGGGTTGGAACAAGATCTTAAAGTCCCTTCAACCCAAACCATTCTGGGATTCTGTGAACACCAAGCTGGGAGGAACAGCCTGCAGGGAGGAGGTCACAGCGCTTGGTGCCCCGACAGCCTTGGAGACAGCAGGGTGAACAGGCAAACCCTGGATCACAGCCCTCTGTGCTCCAGAGCTCCTCACCCCACTGGCCCTGTGCTCAGGGAGGAGGAGGAGCGGGTGAAGGCGCAGTGCAGGGGTCACACAGGGGTCACAGAGGTGTCACATTGGGGTCACAGCTGTGCCCCAGCCCCAAATCTCACCGGTCCCGAGTGCGCTTGTAGGCGACGTCCACGATGTCCTTGGCCTCGGCCACACTGCTCAGGAGGGACGTGTCCAACAGCTCCTCCAGCTCATCTGGGCAGGGGACAGGGAAGGGCAGAGCTGAGAGTGCTGTCAGGAACACTGTGCTCGTGTCTCCAGCACCCGGGGACTGGGCACAGCAGTGCTGGAGGCAGTTGCTGCTCACTCTCAAGAGCTCTGGGTGTAAATATATTCCTCAGGGGGGTCTGACAGTTGATCCTGGGCATGAAGAGGTGTCTCCACCAGGGGAGGTTTCAAATAGCCACGGTGGGAGATGCAGGCACCATCCCTCCTGCTGTTTCCCACCCCTGGAAGTGTCCAAGGCCAGGTTGGACGCGGCTTGGAACAACCTGGGTTAGTGGAAGGTGTCTCTGTCCATGGCAGGGATTGGGATGAGATGAGCTTTAACATCCTTCCCAACCCAACCACTCCACAATTCTGTGATTCTATAAACAACCCAATTCCCCCATGGCTTTCTCCAGTCCCTCCTTGCAACCTCCTGCCACCCTCACTGCTCCCCTTCCTGCCTGAGGCAGCTCCCAAAAATGAGTTTCATCCCCATCATCTGCTTGGCTGTGGGTCACAGAATGGGAGGGGACAGGCCCTGGTGGGCTTCTATGAGGGACAGAACTTTCCTATGGCTTCCAGGGAAAAAGAAAACATCAGAAAATCACACAGAGAGGGGGTAAATATCTCCAAAAACTCCCCAGAATTTTTAAAATATCTTCCCTGATCAACCCAGAGTTTATCTCTTGGATGATGTTGATGAGAAAAATGATTGCCTGAGCCACCATTTGAGACAAATGAAAGGCCTAGGCACGTGCTTTCCATAAGGACTTGACACTGTAAATTAACAGGTGGTGCTATCTAGATGTTTTAGAGCAGTGATCCAGGGCTGGAAGAGAGGAGTGACTGCTCCATCCCCAAATTCCACAGGCCCTGGAAGCTCAGGGGTCAGGGAGGGAGACCCTCATACCTGAGAACTGACCTCCTTTAACCTGATTTAAGAAACCAGATAGGCCATGAACTGGTAAAAAAACAGGATTGCTGCCACAGGAGGGACAAACTGTGCTCCTTCTGACACCTCTTCAGGGCTGTGCTGCCACAACAGAGCAATTCAGGCTCTTCCAGACTGAACTTTTATCTTTTCTGCTCAGAAATTCCCCTGATCTGCAAAGCCTGAGGAAAGGACAGTACCTTGGGAAGAGGATACAGGTGCCTGGAGGAGGCTGAGGATCACCAGCAAGCCCAGGAAGGTTCCTGCCTTCATCCCTGCGAAGTAATGCAAGAAGTGAAGATGACCAAAAGCCCGTGGATGGGAATTTCCATGCCCACACTGAGGATGCCAAGGGAGTTCGTGGGGCATCCCTGTCCCAGTGCGAGGGACTGTGGGGATTGTGCCTGCCTGGGAGGTCCTTTTAGTGCCACCTGAGGTCCCCATGTGGCACTAAAAGGACCGCCCAGGCAGGGAAAAGGGAGCTGCCTCCTGTCCTGGGAATTCCCATCACTGCTGGGAACATCCTGTTTGGGAATTGGGGGCAACAAAAAGGGAGCAGAACACGCTGCCAGTGCAGCTTGGCAGGGAGCTGGGCAGCAACACGGGGAGTGCAGGGGGCTGGAAGAGCTGGAGGGGAAAGAGGGAGCAGCCAGGGCAGCATGGCAGGTCCCCCAGCCACAGAAATTTGGGATGTTTTTTGCCCAAAGCTGACCCCACTCACCTCCCAAAGGCTGCTCCAAGGCAACCAGCTCTACAGAACGAGCCCAAGAGCTGCGGGCTGAGCCTGCTGCTCACGGCTTGACCCTCACCCGTTTAGAATCCACCCAAAAACACCCAGCCAGACCCTGTCCCTGCGGAGCAGCCCCCGGCCACGGCAGCAGCACGCTCCAGCCACATCCCTGCCGTGCTCCAGGCGCTGCCCCGCCCTGAGGCACCAACCCAGCCAGCGGGAATCACAAACCCAGCCCCAGCCCCTCCCAACCGGGGCACAGAAACGAGTCCTGCACGACCTGCGTGTGCCCCGGGCAGGCTCTCACCCGCGATGTGCCGTGTCCTCCCTCCCTCCCTCCCCACGGCCCCTCCGGGCCAGGCTTTTATCTGCCCGGCGTTATCTGCAGAGGCTGACCCGGCCTTTGGGAACTCCCCCCTCGGTGTGTGAGGCCGAGACAGCACAGTACCCACCCCAGCACCACGGCAGGGAGGCCCCTCTGCACCCCACTGCATGCACAGCCCCAGCGGAGCTTCCCCGTGATTTTTCCAGAGGGAGATGTAAGGCAGGACTTTGTTGTGGCCTTGAGAGTGTTGAGTCCTTCTGGGGGTGTTTTACAGGAACAAGATTCCTTACCCCCGGTGCCCTTCATCCTTTCTTTTCTTACCAGATCCCGAGGGTGCCTGTGCTGCCCAACACTCCCCATCTCACTTCCTGCCCCGTGTCCACCGTAGTCTGGAGGGATCCATGGATGCTGCTCCTTGTGCACTTCCCTGCAGCAGGAGGAGGTCCCTGGGTGATCGTTTGAACAGGTGCCACCAACCTCCAGCTGCTGGTCTGGAGCAGGATCTCACCTTTTCCCAAACTGCTGGCAAAGCACCTCCTCTCCCTGTAGCCAAAGCCCCTCTCCCTGTCCAAGTGCAAGTGGACAAATTCATCCCCAAAGCGGGGCTCCATCATCCCTGTCCCCAAATTCGGGCTCCATCATCTGCATCCCAAATGTGGGCTCCACCATCCCCAGCCCCAAAGCTGGGCCCCACCATCCCTGTCCCCGAACTAGGCTTCAACATCCCTGTCCCCTAAACTAGACTCAACCATTCCCAGCCCCACCATCGCTGTCCCCAAATGTGGGCTCCTTGCAGGTGCAGCCTTGCACTGCCACTGGTCCTGGTCCTTCAGTGTTTTAAAGTCAGCCAAGCACACTGCAAATCTCGTGGTGGGTCCCAGGTGAGGCTGGTCCTGTTTGCAGACCTCTAATCTAAGGCTGGTTTTGACAAACTGGAGGGAATCCACCTGGAGCCCAGGACACAGGAGGAAGCTGGGTTTAGTCAGCCTGGATAGAGAAGGCTCTGGGAGCCTCACCACTGACCTTGGCTGTCTCATGGGAGGGCTGCAGGCAGAGCCAGGGGCTGCTCAGGGTGCACAGGGATGGGACAAGAGCCAATGGCACGTGGTGCTGCCAAGAAAATTCCCAAGAAAAACCCCCATGAGGGTGGTGCAGTGCTGGGATGGGGCCTGGAATAGAGGTGGGATCTGCATCCTTGGAGATAGAGCTCACTTGAGTAAGACCCTTAGCAACCTCCCCTGGCCTTCAAGGTGACCCTGCTGTGACCAGAGACTCCGAAAGTGCCCCCACCCCACCCCTGTCTGTGTTTGAGACAGGAGCAGAGGAGTTCCTGAGATGCCAACACCAGCACAGCACCAGCACAGCACTGGCACCAGCAGTTTGCACAACAGTGACCACAGTTCTTGTGCAAAGGGGCAGAGTCAGAGGGTTTCAAAGCCACCACCACTTAGAGGAGCAGGACGAGGATTTTTCAAAGGCTCCTGAGACAGTTGGTGATATCAGAGCTGATAATCACAATGAGGGATGTAATTCAGAGAATTGTGGAATGTTTTGGGTTTGAAGGGACCTTAAAGCTCATCCAGTCCCACCCCCTGCCATGGGCAGGGACACCTTCCACTAGCCCAGGTTGCTCCAACCTGGCCTTGGACACTTCCAAGGATGAGGCAGCCACAGCTTCCCTGGGCAACCTGTGCCAGGGCCTCCCCACCCTCACAGGGAAGGATTTCTTCTCAATATTCCTTCTAACCCTGCCCTCTGGCAGTTAAAAGCCATTCCCCCTTGTCCTGTCCCTCCATCCCTTGTCCCAAGTCCTTCTCCAACTCTCCTAGAGCCTCTTTAGGCTCTGGAAGGGGCTCTCAGGTCCTCCTGGAGCTTCTCTGCTCCAGGTGAGCATCCCCAGCTCTCCTAGCCTGGCTCCAGAGCAGAGGGGCTCCAGCCCTGGGAGCATCTCCATGTCTCCAACAGCTCCATGTCCTTGTGCTGTTGTTCCCAGGGCTGGAGGAAGCTCTGCAGGGGGGTCTTTGGCATCAGCCCAAGGCACAGGGGGTTTCTGGGCTTGGTCATGTAGAGCTTCTCACCCACCAACACCCCCAAGCCCTTCTCCCAGGGCTGCTCTCCCTCCATTCTCACCCAGCCTGGATTTACACTCGGCACTGCCCTGACCCAGGTGAAGCACACTGTACTTGGCCTCCCCAAGCTTTGCACAGCCCCACCCCTCCAGCCTGTCCAGGCCCCTCTGGATGCCCCATCCCTTCCCTCCAGTGTGTGACAGCACCCACAGCCCGGTGTCACCCGGACACCTGCTGGGGCTCCATGGATCCCACTGTCCATGGCACCAACAAAGATGTTAAACACACCAAGCCCTGAGAAACACCACTCCAAACTGCTCTCCAAAAACATTGCCCTCAAACTGCTTCAGAAACCATGAAAGTGGGAGGTTTGGGAGATTCTTTGTCTCTTGAATGTTCACTTTCCCTGGAGACCATGGTCCTGCTCCCAGATCATGGTGTATGGGAAAGGCCATGGGTCTGGCTGAGCCTTCTGCTGAGCAGCCACACAAGCACCAAACACTTGTGCTCCTCACCTTGTGCTCCTCACCTTGTGCTCAGAGGAGAGATCAGATGCTGCTCCTCTGGAGTATGGAAACAGGAGGTGCCATCCCCCCCAGGGCACAGTGATTAAAAGCAGAGGATGCAAACAAAACACCTGGATTGTATTTGCATTTTACCTCCTCTTTGTTTCCTTTTTTGCCTTTTGTGTTTAGCTACAACAGCTTGAAGGTCTTACACCTTTCTCAAGGAGACTTCTGTGAGCTTTGCTGTACAGCCTTGCCTGGGGTTGGGAAACCAGCAGAATGAGGGAGACTTTGTTAAAGGATAGGTCTGTGTCTGTCACAGCTACATTTTCCCGGAGGCAGAGAGACAACACAGGCCTGGTCACAGCTCAGCTGAGGAGGGAGGATGGAAGCACCAACAGGCAGGCACCAGCTTCAGACATGAACCCCGGCTCTGGGCAGACCTCAAAACCTTCCAGTTGCTGCTTCTCTTCCTAAAGCTCCTGTTCTTCAATTCATGCCCTGATGAACTGATAAAAGCAACGACAGTTTCTTTCAAAAGACCTCAAACAGCTCACTTAGGAAACTCCAGCTGGTAAATTCAGTTAGAGAGGCAACCAACTTCCCCAGGGGGAGGGCAAGTGCAGATAAAGAACTGGGTCACTGAGGAGTTTCATCACTGAATTCTGCCTTGGGAACTCCCTCAGAGCTGCAGCAGCTTCATCACTCCAAAGCCTTTGGTCTGTCCCTCCCTGACTCCCATCCACCACAGGACCCGGTGTCTCACTGCAACATCCAGATCCTTGTCAAACAAAGGAGCAGCAGCTTCCTAAAGAGTCCCTCCTGTCATGGGAAACCTGCAGAATTCCCAGCAAAGCTCAGAGGGACTTTTGCCACCTTGGCTGGATTCCCAGAGGCTCAAGGTGCACGAGCACTCCACTGCCCCAATGTTTAGGCGCCAGTGGCCTTTGCAGAGCCCCCACAAAGCCCAGTCTCAAGTGTCCAAGTTTCCACTGGTGGGACCACGAGGCATCAACCACCCAGTGAGCTGTAGGAACAAGGTATAGAGCCAAGAGCTGTGGTCTGACCTCAGAGCTTTTGGGATTTCCTTGTTTTTCCCTCTTTTAGCCAATGCGTATTGAAGCTATTCCAGCTGCAGGAGAGGGCAAAACCACCTTTTTCTTCTCCTTTCCTGAGGTCAGATGTCTCAGAGAGCAGCTTTGCTCAGTTCAACACCTTCGAGGCAAACAGGCAGAACAATTCAGTCTGTCTCCAGATCAGAGACCATGGAAGGGAGCTGGAGCAGGAGGACTGGACATGGAGTAGCCCAAAACACGTGCCTGCTGTGGTGGCACTACAAAATCAACACCAGTAATAATGGCATTTCTGATAACACATTCAGATGTCTGCAGCAGCCCCAGAACAACCCCAAACTGGGAGTCACAGAGACAGCCAAGCCTCTTCAGGCCCAGGCTCCCAGCAGCTGGTTGGTATCTCTGGGGTGTCAAACATGGGAGAAGTCCTTGCAACAACCTCTGAGCAGCTGCTGGCAGTGCTTGGACAGGTCCTGCTGGCTGGACAGGGTAGTCACTGCTGGCACAAGACCTGTGGACTTCACCTCAGTGACTGTGGTTTCCACCTACCAGACTGTTGTGATGGGGCTGGTCTCTACTGGGGACATTTGTCCTGACAAAGCAGATGGTTGTGTTGGTCCATCACCTGGTCAATCCCAGCCTGACCTGTCAGCACAGCAGGAAAAGAGGCCATTATCAGCCAGGGACACACTGATGTTTCTCCACAGGTACCTGCTCCCAGCCTGCATGAGGGGGCTCATTGTGGAGTAGCCAATTAAAACATGGAAAGCATCAAAGCACAGAATAATGGAATCACAGAATGCTCTGGGTTGGGACTGCAAAGCCCATCCATGCCCTGCCATAGGCAGGGACACCCTTCACTAGCCCAGGTTGCTCCAACCTGGCCTTGGACACTTCCAGCGATGGGGCAGCCACAGCTTCTCTGGGCAACCTGTGCCAGGGCCTCCCCATCCTCACAGGGAAGGATTTCTTCCTATTATCTAACCTAAACCCACCCTGGGAGCATCTCCATGGCCTCCTCCATCTCAGCCCTGTGCCCTTCCCATCCAGGAGCACCACAGACGGGTCTGTCCCCCTGAGAAGGTGACACAGGTGCAGAACGTACCATGATTGGGATCATTTTCCCTTCTGCCCTCCCCAAATCCCCCCAAAGAAGCACCACGGAATCCTTGGCTTTTTTAAGGAAAATGTATTTTTGTGAAAATAGACTTTATTATAATAAAATTTGATATTAAATAAAAACAAACTGTACCACCACCGCTTGTGGACACTGTGCTGGCACCACCCACATACCTCACCTTCCAAAAACAAGGAACTGGAACATGCAACAGAAGAAACAGGGGAAAGGGCAGGAACCATGTGGTACAAAATCCTCTGTAGCTTGCAAAGGGATGTGTCTGAACTCCAGGAGCACATCATCTCCCAGGAAAACAGCTGCAAACTCTCTCCATCCATCCCCCAGCCCCGCTCTCCCAACGCTCCAGGCTCGGGAGCAGCCCGGGAAACAGCCCAAGGGAACGGCGGGAAGAGGCAGACGGGAAAGAAATAAATAAACAAATAAATAAATAAATAGAGAAATAAATAACGAGCTCAAGAAATCCATAAATAAACTGATAAATAAATAAATAAATCATAAGGCGGAGGCCCCAGCCAGGCCGTGGTCAAGGTGCACCAGGAGGGAGCAGCTTTCCAGCAGCCCAACCCACAGGCTGAAATCCCAACTCCCACTGCTCCTTCCTCCCTGGGACTATCCTGGTGCTGGATCCTGACTGAGGCAGTGTGGGATGCTCTAGGCACAGCTGCGTATTTACAGTTTACAGTACAAATCAGAACTCACTCGTCAGCCCAGAGACAGCAAAGGGGACAGTCAGGGAACAGAAAAGTGCAACTTTTCTTTGCGGGAAGTGAAGGAGTTGCCACGAGCTCCTTTGGAGCAGAGAAATACCAGGGGGTGGAGTAACAAGGGGTCTCTTCCTAAGGGGCTTTGCTGGGAAAAGCCAGTTAGCTAAGTTACAGCCAGAATAGAATCTTGAAATGAAAATATTTACAGGGAACCAGTGCATGGAGGGAGCTGCACCCCCAGAGCTCAGCCCTCACACCCCCAGAGCCACTGTCCCCCCCCCGGGGGGGCTCTCAGCAGGCACAGCTCCCACACCCACTCCACAATTTTCTCAAGTCACGCTTCTCCCCTATGAAAATAATCAGCTTATTGCAGGGGGTTTCTCCTGAACTCTCAGTCTCTGTGCAGAATAACCCCCTTGTTAGTTTTTCTTATTGGACCCAAGTTTTTTGAAGAGGTTTTTCCCTTTGAAGAAGAAGCTTCTCTTCTTTTTACTCTGCCCAGGGCCGTCGCTACGGGCAAGAAGGGGCAGCGACGCCTGCTCTGGACATGGGACAAGGCAGGAAGGTGGTGGAGAAGGAGGAGTTGGTGAGAAGTCACTCTGATCAACACATCCATCTGGGTTTAGCTGGGGGGGGAAAGAGAAAACAAAAGAAAAAAGCAGAAGTTAGAGCTGCTGAAGGATGTCACACCAACATAAGCTCTAACTCGGCCTTCTCCCCACCAGTCTCCTCTGGGAAGGTGCAGGTCCAGTTAGGATGTTTGCAGTGGATTGAAATTTTTGTACCCACGGCCCAGGCCCTGCCTGAGCTCTGACATTCTGAAATTCCTGAACTTTGGGCTAAGAACAGGAGAGCAGAAAAGCCCCACTAAAGACCTGATGCTGCTCCACAGCTGAGTAAGCAAAGCAGCTCCTGAGAGCGCAGATGAAGACAGGTACTGATGCATCCATGGATCCCTGGGCCAGGGAGCCTGGTGGGCTCCTGGGACAGAAGGCAGGACGTTACCAAAATCAAATTCCAAAAGAACAAGGGCTGTGCAAGACCTAAGGCAACAGGTTCCTGCTCTGCAGACTGAAATTCAGAGCCAGTGAAAGGGAAGCTCTGTTGGATCTCTGGCACAGAGCACTGGGGACAAATGGGAAGGTCTGAAGGGAAGGCAAGGCTGAAACGTGGCTATTTTATATGGCTTGTTTTACCACACTTAAAAAGGCATTTCTGTTTAAAAAAGTGTCATGAAACACAGGAAAAGAGCTTCCAACCTTCAGCATGCAGGGATATCTGGGCCAAACTGCTGCATCCAGGGGATCAGTTGCCCCTGAGCAGGCAGAGCAGGGGAGGCCCTGCCCATGCACCACTGGAAACCACTTTCCTGTGGAAAAGGTGGAACACTTTCAGGGCAGATCTGGTGGCCCAACAGACAATTTCTCCAGTAGAGTTGTGGATGAAAGGCCCTGTGCAAACTGAGAGGCAGGTACCCAACCCACAGTCCCAATTGTTTAGTGTAACAAGGACACTGCAGCATCCAACAGCTCAAGGGCAGTGGCAGGCAGTGTCCTGCCTGTGGCTGCAAGTCCCATCCTGCTGACTCCCAGCTGGGCTTCTGCCCAGGCAGTCCCACACCTGAGACACTCTCTCCCCACACAACAACGTGCAGGTATTGCCAGAGGTCTCTACGTGGCAGAAAAGCAACAGGACCAGTTCACAGAAATCACCTGGTAAGAAACAAATGATACTAAAATTGGGGTTTCTTCTCCAAGAGAAAAACTAAAGGAAAAAACTGGTCTGGCAAGATCCTCCTGCAAGTTATTAGAGTTGATAAACAGTAGAGTGATGTCAGTTTTCAGGGGGTGGTTTCAGTGCTCTCTCAGGTATTACTGACTTGCACAATTTCTAGAAAACAACAGAAAAAAACAGGAAAGAAAAACACAAGATCTGCTCCCACTGCCCCCCGAAACCAGGGGTCTCACCCACCCAGCCCCAAATTGTTTAAGTGCTGGCAGAACAATTATCCACACAAGGTTGGTTTTGGGGACTAAATGTTACTCTTTTCTTCAATTGAGGGTGTGCAGGGGGGGTTTCAGGACTGCTGTCAGGAAGGAGTGAAACCAAGAAGGCAAGAAGTCCAGGGTGAGTGTGCTCAGCCTGAGCAGGAGCTTGCAAAGGCCAAACAAAGTTGATGTGGACAGTGGTAGAAGGGCCAGGCTGAATTACAAAGCAGGTCTTTCCCCAACCTGAATATCCTGGTCCCCAAAACCACCTGATAATTGTTCCAAACAACGTGCTGAACAGATCATGGCTTGTCTCTGACACAAAACCCATCTGGCAGGGAAAGGTCTGACACGGGAGGGTCTGAAGGGGGACCTGCCAGCACAGCCCCAAACCAGCCTGTCAAACTACAAGCAAGAAAAGGAGCAAACTGCAGGGACAGGACCCTGTGAAGTGCTGGGGGGGAGGTTGAAGGTCTTCTCACACACACACTTACATGGTTGCTCTCTCTATGTATCATTCATATCTATCACTGGACTCTTCTCTTCCTCATTCTCTGAAGAAAAGAACCGTCCCGGGTGCATAACACAGGCAGAAATAAATACATGAAATCAATTAGAATCAAACACTTTCTGAAGGTGCTTTACAATCAGTCTTTGACAGAAACTGCAACTTACTGATGCAAAAATAATCCTTTGACAGCCACAGCATTAAAGCAACTGCTCAGAGCTGGTGCCCACGAGTGTTTCGGGGCCCTGGTTGTGACCAGAACTTCTTGGATTCTCCTCTTTTTATGGTTGTTTTCTGTTGTTTATACTAATCCCCAAATGTTGTCAGTTCACAAGTTAAATTGCTTTGCCTTTTCAGTTGCCAGCATTTTAAGATTTAGTCAGAAATCATTCAAAACGATCCACCTTCCCCAAGTATCAACTTGGAAATAAACTGTCCTTATTCTCAGGCCTTTGGAAGGGCAGCAGGGAGAAGGGGAGTGACAGACGGGGGGAAAACATCAAATCCAAGAAGTTACAAGTGATTTAAAAAAAAAAAAAATAACTCACATGATCATGCTGAAGAAGCTTCTGACTGAGCTTTAACCAATTCCAAAGCTGTGCCATGGTGCACATAATGTGCCCCCTGAGTGCCAGGGCTCAAGCTGTGATTGGGAATTTGCTGGGAGCCTGTTTTGCCAACAGCAGATTGAACAAGCAAGCTCCTTAACTCTGTGGAGTTAATATGCCCCTGGAGTTTGGAAAGTCCAGGTATGGCTGTAGCACTGTGAGAGTTCTCTCCAGCTCAGGGATGGATATGGAATATGTCTGGGTTACAGGAGGAGGTATTTCTTCCTTCTGCCTTCCCCATCATGTTCTGCCCAAAGGTTGGGATGCTGGGATTGCTGTGACTGAGCCAAAACCTCTGAGGGCTCAGACTCTGCCTCCTCAGTTATCACTAAACACACTGAAATGCAGTTCATTAAGTTTGGTTCTGAGCAGGGTAAATGTACCACTTTTAAAAGGGGGAAAAGGTGCCCTTCGTGCAGGGAAGCTGTTTAGACAGATCTGGATTGCAGAGCACAAGCAGGAGGAGTGCTAAGAGTGCCAAGCCAGAATTCCTCAGGACAGGGATCCAGGTGAAGCAGGGATGAAGCAGGATAGGAGTCAGGCTGGCACAACACACAAGCAGCCAAAGCACAGTCGTGTCTAGAGAGTTAAAGATGATTCCCACTGGAATAGACTTGGTTTAATCATCACCAACTGAATTTTCCAAGCCTTCAGACTACAGAGAACAGCAGTTCATGGATCAGGCGAATACCAGAAGTACCAAATCCACCCTGAACTAAGGCAGCAGGTTCCTGCTCTGCAGACCCCAAGGCACAGCCAGTGCAAGAGAAGCTCCAGTGGATCTCTGGCACAGAGGATTGGAGACAAATGGGAAGGTCTGAAGGCTGAAATGTGGCTATTTTATGTGGGTTGTTTTAACACACTTGAAAGTGTAAAAAAAAAGTGTCATGAAACACAGGAAAAAAGCTCCCAGCCTTCAGCACACAGGGATATCTGGGCCTGCTGTGTCCAGGGGATCAGTCACCCACTGCTGAGCCCAGCAGGAGTGGAGAGCAGAGAGGAAAGTGGTTTGGGCTTTACAAATCCTTCACACTTGCAAGTGGCAGAAAGGGAACCTGAATACCCCCCTGGTTTGCAGGAGAACCCAAGCTGGGGCTGGAATAATGACCCCCAGCACCTGAAACAGGCCCTTGTGCTGCTGGAGGGAAGGGTAAGATCTGCACTAAGCTACACTGAGAATTCCACCTGGTTTAATTTTACTGATTCAAGTCTCATTTGGCACTCTCTATTCCAACAGATGAGTTAATTTGGGAAGAGCAAATCATTTTGAGAGGGAAGCTGAAGAAGGAACCCCATTAATTCAGACTTGTTTCACCTCAGGGCTCTTAAACCCTGGCAGTAACAGCTGATTAACCTGTGATCCCCCAGCACGGACCAGGTTCCTAAACAGAGAAGCACAGGGCAACCACACAGCTGCTGAGCTCAGAAGATGACCCAAAAAGCTGCCCACAAATCTCATCTCTGAGCCAGGCCTGCTCTGTGTGAGAAGGCATCAAGGCTGGGGTGCAAATTCTGTACCCACAGGGCCTGGAATGCCTGGAAGCAAGGGATGGGGCTGAGGTGGATCCTAAGGGAGATCAAGCAGCACTTGAAGATAGAAAGGGGAGGTGGATACAGAGAACTGAGCATGAGAAATATGCCAAGGAATTCTACAGAGAGCAGGGAAGCTGGGGTGGCACCAGTGGAATGTTCAACAGAGCTGGATGCAGGGCCACACATTCCCTAAGGACTGGCTCTGAGCCAGCCTGGGGCTGCTCCAACACTGCTGGGAGTCTGGGACCAGCACACAGTGCCAACAACCTCCCAGGGAGAACTGAAGGCTGAGCGCAGGTGAGCTGGGACTGAGCTGGGTCTCTCCCTGCCTCCCACCCTGGAGTGACACGAGGTCCTGGAATGACCAGGGAGCTGCTTTTGGCCTCACCCCCTGAGGACTCACTGAGCCTCGGAGATGACCCAAATTTCCTACCTGAGCATTTGTTCCAGGAATATCAGCAACATAACACAAGGGGTCGGCTTAACCTCTGAATTCCCTGAATCTGTGGGATGCTTTCAAAGCTCTAGGATCCATCCCACAGATCCATTTGGGAAACTCCTCAGTGTGTTTTGAATTTATCCAGGAGCACCTTGGCCTGGATTAAGATATATCTGACTCAGGGTGGGTGGAAGAGCATTGGTGTTTGGGTACCACTAATTCCAGAACTCTCTGGCAAGGATATGAGAATAACTGAGGAATTCCCTGTGTCTGGGGAGTTGCTGAAATGCTTCGCTTGCAGCAGGATTTCACCACTGACCACTCTGTGGACCCAAACAATTTGCTGGTGGGATGCTCTTTGACCACCTGACTGAGGCCCCAGCAGGTTTTACTGCTTTGTGCCTCCTTTTGCACTACAAGTCTTTGGGAAGAGTTCCCAGCACTCCCTCTAAACCCCTGAGTGTCTCCCATGGGATGAACTGGGCTCATGCAGTAAGTCCAGCGACTTCATCCATCCTGCATGCTGTGCAAGGCCCAATTCCAGCCATATCCCAGCCTGGATGCATGTCCATGCAGTCACACCTTACCTGGCTCTCAGCACTCAGTGGAGAAGCTTGTTTATCTTTTGAGTGAAATTCCTCCCCCACATCTCCATCCGAAGGAGGAGCTTCCAAGAAGTTGGATGGGACGAGCCCCCTCTGTTGGTTCAGCTCTCCCTGCAAGATGAACATTCAGTTCTCACATCAGATTTCCTGGCTGATGGACAAAAAGTAACTTGAGGTGCAGAAAAGGCTGGGAAGTGGCCTGAGAGAAGCCCAAAACACCCCTATGTTGAAAGGATCCTCAGCAAATCCCACAGCTCACACCCTCCTTACTTGTGGAACAATTCAGAGCCCAAAATCACAGGAGAGAGTAAAGGAAGAAAAGCAAGGCAGGACAAAGGTATTGCTGCAACATGGTCCCTTCTACAAACTCAAAAAATGGCCACTGCCATCCTGGAAGCAAATGGAAGATTGTGCCACAGGTTTTCCAGAGGGCTTTGGTTTGCTCTGGGATTTACGAATGTTTTTAAAGAATGAGGCACTACTGGTACAGTGTCCTGTAGGCACTGCAGCCCTGATCACTGAGCTGCATCATTTATTCTTAGGAAATTGTCTCCAGTTCAACAGGAGGCGGTGGTTGGGTGAGGCAAAACCCACCCTGGCAACATTGTTTGTCCAAGACTATGAAAACATTCCCAGTGATCCCCTCCAGCCTTAACATGGAGTTGGAACCTCAGCTTTGATGTGTGAGGACACACAGCCTTCCGTGCAGGAAAAGGGGGATGATCCAAGGGCCAAGGCTCGTGTTCAGACAGAGCTGGGGGGCAGCCACAGCCCCCAGAAAGGTGTTGGTGTTCCTGGGGCACCAATTTAGCCTCCTGCCCCAGTGTCCCAGTGCCTGGTGATGGATCAGCTCAGAGCAGGAGCTGCTCCAGCTGAGGTGTGCATGGAAAAATGTGTGAGAGGCTTTGGGGAACCTGCAGGCAAGTGATGCCAAGAGAGAAACTCAGAACCACTGGGATATTTAAGGGCCATGAAAATGATTTGAGGGCTGGAGCCCCTCTGCTCTGGAGCCAGGCTGGGAGAGCTGGGGGGGTTCACCTGGAGAAAAGAAGGCTCCAGGGAGACCTGAGAGCCCCTTCCAGGGCCTAAAGGGGCTCCAGGAACGCTGGAGAGGGACTTGGGGCAAGGGATGGAGAGACAGGACACAGGGAATGGCTTCAAACTGCCAGAGGGCAGGGTTTAGGTTAGATAATAGGAAGAAATCTTTTCCTGTGAGGGTGGGGAGGCCCTGGCACAGGCTGCCCAGAGAAGCTGTGGCTGCCCCAGCCCTGGAAGTGTCCAAGGCCAGGTTGGATGGAGCTTGGAGCAACCTGGGCTAGTGGAGGGTGTCCCTGCCCATGGCAGGGGGTGGAATGAGATGAGTTTTAAGGTTCCTTCCAGCCCAAACCATTCCATAATATTGGGTTTACAGCAGAAACATGGATTGCCAGAAAAAAACTGCCCAGCACTAAGTAAAGATGGGGTTGGGTTTTTTTCCAAAATTAGAATCCTTTGTTCCCTGATTTCTGCTTTCCTGCCCCTCCACAGACTCCAACAATTTCCAGTGCAGCCACAGGACCTTCCCAACCCCTGCACTTACATAATAGAATCCATCATCATCCATGGAGCCAAACACAGTGATAATGTCCCCAGCACTGAAAGTCAGTTCAGCCTGTGAAGAGTGAGAGAACAGAGGTCACAGGAGAGGCTCTGCCTGGGATTTCCCTCCAGGAACTCAGGATCCCCTGAGCTTCTTGCACAGTCACCCTCACAGAAGGAGCCTACTGGGTTTAGTCTCGCAGGACCAGGATTCAGAAGAGCAACTGGATACCTGTGGAATTCACTGCTAAGGAAGCATTTCATAAATTAAAGACAAGAGCCAAGCCTGTTTCTTAAACCAGTTTTAATAAGGCTTCAAAATAGGACCTACCACCTGCACTAGAAAGGTGTGTTGAGGATAAGCT
Organism: Platyrinchus mystaceus; assembly: GCA_035041135.1. NCBI lineage: Eukaryota > Metazoa > Chordata > Aves > Passeriformes > Tyrannidae > Platyrinchus > Platyrinchus mystaceus. The sequence continues at coordinate 10,896,097 of JAWWLV010000053.1, read as the reverse complement.
GAGCAAACACAGAGATACCTTTAATTTCTTTCCATGTAATTACAAACCCTGCTTCCTTGGAGGAGCCTGTCTGTGTGCAGTGCTCAGGGATTAGTCACTGGCAGGAATCCACACAAACAGGGAGATCTGACCTGGAAAGAGAACCTGCCCACGCCACAACACACACTGTCACACCCTCTGTCCTGTCAGATACCCCAGCACATGCTCTGGGGGGCACAGGGCCAAAGACAAAGGTGTCAGCAGCCTCTTCTAATGGGACAATCTGCCCAGTGGAGGCTCCAAATAGGCTGTGTCCCACTCAAGACACTTTGGCACTTCCCAAGTGTCAGCTGGAAGGCACCTACTTCCAGTATGTTACCTTATTATATCCCTAGTCCTCACATGCTCTCTGGAGGCTGCAGGTTCCTCCTGTTGGCTGAGAAATGCTTTGCTCCAGGGAGACACTTGCAGGGAGCTTCACTCACAGAATGGCAGAGCTGATCCTACAAGGAGTCTGCTGCAAGTTCACAGGCAGCAGCTGCCCCCTTCCTGCAGAACAAGTGACTGAATATCCTGGGAGGAAGGATCTCCAACAGAACTGCACCAGCTTGTTCCAAGAATTTGAGCTCTTGTCTGTAAGGAAGGTTCTAGGAAGACCAAATCACTGCAAAAAGTACAGTCCCCTTTTTGCTGACAAAGGCTCAAACTGTTCTTTGGCTGGATACAATCTCTCATTGTGTCTCCCAAGATATTCCACCATCCCTAAAACACTCTGTCCTCAGCTGTAGCTCACAACACACTCAGCTTGGGAGGCCAGCATTCCCTAAACTGTGCCATGTCTTGGCCACACACTCCTTTCTGGATGCATGGAAAGGATCTGAACCCAAACCCCACGTTCATGTTTGCTCAGAGTGGACTAACACAGATAAGGGGGAACAGAGAACAGAGCATGTGCTAATCTTCTTTTTTAAGGAAGGATTCTGCACTGCCACCTTTCCATCTGGAACAGGCTTATCCACAGAAATGCTGTTTAAATTCTATTCCTTTCCATCCCTGGAAGTGTCCAAGGCCAGGCTGGATGGGGCTTGGAGCAACCTGGGCTAGTGGAAGGTGTCCCTGCCTTCCACGGCAGGGGGTGGGACTTGATGAGCTTTAAGGTCCCTTCCAAACCAACCTATTCCATGATTCTGTGATTCTACATGGAGGGACTGCTTGAAAAAGAAGAAGTCTGAAGATTGATTCATTAAACTGGAGTTCAATCTTCTTGCTATATTGCTTAAAAACCCACACAGGTATTTAACACAAAAGTCACGCTCATTAAGTACCAGAAGTGCTTTCAAACCCTTAAGCAGCTTTTCCTTTTCCCAGAATGTTTCCTGGATCAGTTGGTAAGAATTCCTCCTGCCCCAGATCTCCTTAGTCCTTAATCACTAAAGCATGCTACAAAGCCATGAGACACTAACACAGATTCACTGAGACTCTGGTTGGACCAAAGTGTTCTGGGGTAGAAGAAAAAGAGAGAGAGGAAAAAGAACCCTCTAAAAAGGGTGAGCAGCTGGTGGTTACCTCCACATCTGCATTTGGAGAGCTCTCCTTGGGGTTATAGTCAAAGACAGCCACCATCCTGCGAGGAGTCAGCAGTTCTGCTTCAATGTCTTCGTGTTTCTGCCCTGCAGGACAAGAAATGAACCACAATATCCTGAGCTGGAAGTACCAGGACAAAATCCCAGATCACAGCAACTCCTTCAGCATTCTTGTAGTGAACTGAGCAAAAAGAACAGTGGGGGAACCTGAATGGAGAGAGACCTCAGAGATGTCTGGTGAAGCAGTTTTCTGATCTCCTCTATCACCTCCTAAGCACAGAAGTGGGGCCATCTCCCCATTCCACCATCCTGGTGTTCTGTCAATATATAGTAATGCTTTATTTCATGCTTTCAATTTATTCACACACATATATATGTGTGTATATACACACAGAGCACAGCAGGCTCCTTACAGTGTCTCAAATGGACATTTCTCCTCCCACTATGCAATGATTTGCTGTTGAGCTACAAAATTTATGCTCCAAGTGCCAGGGGAACAGCACAAAGGGACCTCATCGTGCAGGGAACACACTGCACTTCCACACCCACCTGCCTGCTCAGCCCATGACTGACAGAGCTGCTCTGAGCCTACAAAAGCCAAGCCTGGTGTTCCAGAAAACACTCATTGTCCAGTACTTCATGGTTTTAAACTGTTTCAGGTCAGCACTGGATGGGCTGGCAGAGGGTTTGCCTTGGCTTCTCTGGACATCAACAGATGATGCACCAGATGAAGCAGAGTGAGCACCCTCTAAGGGACCTTGGATCCTAAGGATGAGTGAGAGCTTTCCCTGCTCCTCCATAGCATAACCACATGTGCCCTCCCCCTGCAAACACTCCCTGCTTAGTCAAAGGCCACTGCACCCACTACTAAATCAAAACAACTAAAATTCTTCTTTTCTTACAGTCCCAAGCAGCACCACAGACCCCTGACCATAAAACAAGTCTGTATTTCAATCATGCATTACTTACTCATGGTCAAAAAAGAGCAATTCTCACCTGGCTGAGACCTGTACTTCTCCTGCTTATCCAGCCCTGCTGGGGGAAGGAAATGCCTCATCAGTGAGAGCTCATCTTCCCACAGTGACCACGAGACACAAGTGACAAACAACAATAAAAAGAACAAAGACCAAGGCAGCAAACAACAGAAGCAAACTGGTCATGCAACTCAAAGTCTACGCCAGTAACCAGGACTCAGGGACGTAACAAGAAGCAGAGGTCAAGCTCCAAAACTATAAAAGACATCACTGTTGTTAAAAACTTAACACCAGCACAGGGATGGGCTCTCTTTCCACTTCCTAGCAGTCGTACAGAGACAAACATCTGGGGGTCCTGTAAGCAAGTAGTAAAAATTCAATGCAGTCTGTAATCCTAGTGCAGAAAGCAAAGAGGAAGCGGTGGGTGACACAGACCTTTCTTGGAGCGTCTGGGTTTTGGAGGAGGGACGGTTTGGCGGCGTGGAGGTGGAGAAAATGTGCCATTTCCTTCATAAAAATACCAAAAAAAAAAAAAAAGAGCAAATAAATAGACAAGAGAAACAGACAGTGAGTGAATAATGGGAAGTGAAAAGCACTTTGAAGAGTGAACAGGGAACAGAGTGGCAGGACATGCCTCCCCCGGGAAGCTGACACTGTGATTTCTGTGGGCACAGCCCAAATCTCCAGTCCTTGTATGTGGACTCGGGGGAGGCATGATCCACATCCCAAATACACACAGAAATCCACACTGTGCTCATGCCTTTCAGCCATTCCACAGCCCACAGCAGACAGGCTTTGCTGCAATTTAACTTTCAGAAGCAGCATTACAAGGACAAAATAAAACCCTGTTCCATTAATGCCTGAAAAATGCAAGGTGAGGTGGGAAGGAATTTAAGGAGGTCTCTAGCTAAAGCCTCTGCACTGAGCAGGGTCAGTACTGGATGAAATCCCCAAAGAACCTGCAGGAGTGCCCAGACCAGCATGTCCAAGGCGTTTCCTTAGTTACAAGGCTGTGACAGGGGTTTATGGCAGCAGGAAAATAGCAGAGGGACAGCCAGCCCAGCTGCCAAGGGATCAGAGAATCCTTAAGGTTGGAAAAGACCTTTAAGATCATCAAGTCCAATCCCCCTCCCCGGCTCCACCCTCCTGTCAGGGAGTTGCAAAGAGCAAGAAGATCCCCCCTGAGCCTCCTTTTCTCCAGGCTGAGCCCCCACAGCTCCCTCAGCTGCTCCTTTCCCAGTTCCATTCCCTTCCCTGGACACACTCCAGCCCCTCAATGTCTTTCTTGTAGCAAGGGGCCCAAAATTGACCCCAGGATTCAAGGTGTGGCCTCAGCAGTGCTGAAACTGTGGTCACTCCCTGCACACACACACAAGGTACCTATTTTCCACCACCACCACCTTCCTGAAGACTTTCACACCCTCCATGTTTCATGAAGTCTCAGAGCTATTGAGTTCCTTGATTTTTTCAAGAGTATTCAATAGGGCAAGGGACAGAAAGCCTTGTGTATCCACAGAGGGACAAAGGCCACTATACGGATTCAGCCATCTCTGGACACTGGATTCTGGGTACTTTTACACAGGAAAAGAAGAGTATGGATGTGAAAAACACCTTACTCAAATCTCCTCTCCCTAGACATGAGAGAGGCTGAAGGACAAACCTACCAAAAAAATCACACAGTGAAAGCATCAGGCTCCTCTGACCCCTGTGCTCCTCAGGATCAACCTTCCAGGGACCCACATTCAGGAAGCTGGGCAATGCCAGCCCTTTGGAATCAAAGAATGGTTTGGATTGGAAGGGACTTTAAAGATCTAAAGACCTATTGGGGCAGAATACTGGATCTCCCTGCACAGAAATGGGAACAAGTTGGACTGCTGCTTTTTTCCTTATGCTTGGATTGGTTGGGTTTTTTCCCCCACTGCCTGTAAGGGGCAGAGGAACAGCCCAGGCAGTGTCAGGGCTTACCTCTGCCACAACCCACACTTGTGCTGTTTTTCCCTGCAGAGCTGGTAGGGAAACAGGGATTCCAAAATAGGAATTTCCTTGTTTTAACAAATGGAGCAGGTCCAACAATTGGCACTGGTAGCACAGAGCACACAGAGGGTGCAGGATGAGATATGGGAGGGATAAGGGACAGGCACTGGGACCCCAGTGGTGACACAGGGGCAGCCCCTGAGCCTGACTGAGCCTGAGCTGTGCTGGCTGCACATCCCAGGGATGGATCCTCTCCCCTCTCCCAGTACGTGAGTGGGAAGAAACAGGAAAGTCTCTGCAGTGCACAAAGCACTGAGCCACATACTCCAGGGAGTAAGTAAGGAGGAACCCAAGGACCAGCTCCCTGTACACTCCTGCCTGCCTGCCTTGTCTCACACCTTTCCTCCCCCATCTTCCTCCATTCCCAAGTCCCAGATTCTCTCACCCAAGAGCAGGGTCAACCCCCATAGGTTCAGTGAGTTCACATCCTTCAGCTGCCTTCCAAACCTTTTTGTCTCCCCCTCCCTAGCGAGGATCAGCCTCACTCCCTCTCTGCTGAGTTCACACACGTCAAGCACAGGAACATCTCCAGCACCTGCAAGTGCTGCAGTGGAGTCAGGAATGAACTGAGAGCTGGGAGCACCTTCCTCCCTCAGCCAGAGAGACCTCCCTGCTTGTGCAGCCACCAAACCAGGTGCAGATCCCAAGACAGCCCTGTGGATGGTTTAGGTCACACAGCAAAACTGAGCTGTTGACAGTTCAGGACAGGGCACACACAGACTCAGTACCTTGGCTCTCTGTGGCTGTGTCAGCAGACAGGAACCCTTGCTTCAGGAGCTGCTTCTTGAGTTCATTATTGTCCACCTGCACTTCTGAGACCATGTTGCATGGGATGTATCCCTCCCTTCCTGCACATTCACCCCTGTAAAAGCCATCAGCATCCTTGTCTCCACACACCTGCAAGGGAAAGCACAGGACAGACACTGTTGGTGCTGCAGGGACTGAGATGCACAGAGAAAGAATAGTGGAATATCCCAAGCTGGAAAGGATCCAGAGGGATCATGGAGTTCAGCTCCTGGCCCTGCACAGACACCCCAACAATCCCACCCTGTTCCTCAGAGCATTGTCCAAACCCTCCTGGAGCTCTGG
>JAWWLV010000053.1:10878045-10890421 GCA_035041135.1 Platyrinchus mystaceus | reverse complement strand
GGCTGTGCCCACTGCCCTGGGGAGCCTGGTCAGTGCCAACCACCCTCTGGGGGAAGAACCTTTTGCTGAGATCCAACTTAATTCTCCCCTGACACAGCCCTAGCCATTCCCTCAGGTTCTGTCACTGGTCCCAAGAGAGAAGAGATCAGTGCTGCCCCACTGCTTCCCTGGAAGTCCCTGGAACACCAGAAGAATCCATACTCTTTTACCTTCAGGATCTGTCCCTCCTTAAATGGCAGCTCCTCTTCTGCTGCATCAGGGTTAGGAGACATAGAGACAGGATCATAGTCAAAGAGAGCCACAAATATCCTAATGCCATCCTCCTTGCCAGAAGTTTCGGGAGCGCTGCTCCTGGGAGGACCTGTGCACAGAGGGGACACACCAGAGAGGACATCAGCACCCTTCCTGTGCCATGGCCCTGCACGGCTCAGATGCTCCCTGCCAGCCTCTCCCTGCCTTTTCCAGAAGCTTCCCTGTCTCCTGCTGCCCACCTCTCTCCCCATTCCTGCTCACCTGCACTAGAGAGCAAAGGTTTCTGCATTTGGCTTCTTCTTATGCTCTTGCTCCGTCTCCTGCTGGGAGCCTGCCAGGCTGTGCCGGCCAGCTCTGGGCCCCTGGAATCTTTATTACTGGATGCCTGCAAGTGGAATCACCAGAGTTAGTAGCAGCCTCTGCCTTGTGACTCAGTGAGCAGCGCTCAGCCCAAATGCACTCCACAAAGAGCAGAGCATCCAAATGCAACATTCCTCTTCAGGGACACTATAGAGCTGGAAATACCAAGGGAGCTGGAAAACAGATGGGAGGACAGGCAGGAGCCCTGCCAGGCCCCAGTGATGATCCCCTGGGCGAGTGTGAGGAGGCAGGAAAGGGCATTTCCAGGGAAGGCAATGACATTACACAAATGAGCTTATTTCAGAAGGGATTTTCATTTGGGTCCCTCCCACAGCCTCCTGCCATGGGGAGGAAGAGCCAGAGTGAAAAGGAATACTGCATCGGTGCCACTTGGTCAGGGAGCAGGAAAAGCAGAAGCAGCTACTACAAGAAAAGCCACGGAGCAGCACAGAACTACAGAATCTCTCAGATATTCTTCCAGACAATCCTAGAGGAGGCTCCTTTCTCTGGACAACACTGAACAAAGCAAGATACAGGCAGGCCAGGGAAGCAGAGGGAAGCCAGAGCCACGGCAAGCTGCTTCAAAGCCAGAATAGGAAAAGTCACCCAACCCTTTTGTGCAAGGAGGTGCTACGTATCCCCTTCGAAGGATGTTCGAGCCTCCTTCTCCAGCCAGGTGACTTACAGTCCAGCTCCCAGCCCTGCTCCTCAGAGCTGCTCTCACATCTCAGGGCTTCCTTCTCCCGCTGGAAGAATCGCACGTGCCGGCTCGGAGACCCGGCCCATTCCAAACTCTGCTCTTCCATCATCTCCAGCCTGGTCAGGTCCCTTCTGCCATCTGTGTGGGGAGCCTCAGATTGACTGGAGCAATCACTCCAGTCGCCCTGAGAGCTCTGGGACCTCTCTGGCCACAGTCTGCTCTCAGGGGAGGATGCACAGGTCGAATCCGGATCGTCTTCTGAGTCGTATTCAATGTCTATCTCCAGGCTCCTGGGGCTGGAGCAGCATGTGGCCGTCACAGCAGGTTCTGTGCCCCCTGAACCCGCTGCCTTTGGGGTTTTTTTCCTTAGGGTGCCTTGTCTGGCACGGCTGTACAAATCCAACCCCTCCTTACTACCGGCACTGCTGACCACATTGAGCTCCTCCCTGAGGCTGGGAGCTCTGTATAACCCACTGCCCACCTGGCTGCAGTTGCCCAGCAGGCGACTGCAGTGCTCTGTTAAATCACTCTGTCTCTTCCTACCCATCTCAGGCCGACTCCGGATCTTCTCTCGAGAGTTATTTCCCTTCTTCTTGCTCCAAGAGGGACTTGCCCCACTCACAGGCTTCGGGTCGTTCTCCTGGTAGCCCCAGTTCCCGTTTGCCTTCTTCTGAGCCCAGGTCAGCTGGCCAAAGGCAGGGTTTGCATGGTCAGCATCCCCTCTGCTCTCCTTAGCACCATGCTCCTCCCGTGGAGTCTGAGCAGACACCACAGAGGTGTTATTCCCATTTGCCTTTGGAAATGGCTCCTTGCTGTTGGGAGGCTTCTCTGGTCTCTCTGAATGGTAGGTGTGTGTTTCCAAGGAATCTTGAGGGTCTGTCTTTTCTTCTGTCATGCACTTCTCATCCTCCTCTTCCTCCTCGTCCTCAGTCACTTCAGGGATGCTGAACAACTTCTTGCTGTGGTTCTTCTGAAGCGGGAGCTCCAGTATCCTCTCCAGAATCTCCTCATCGCTGTCAGTATCACAAAGATCCATCTGTATACCCAGACCCCGAGAAAAGCCACAGCCAGGACAAGCAGAGGAAAAAAGAGAGGAAATAAACATTAAAACGAGAGGCAAAGTGACCCTGGTTCCCTCCCAGCACAGCAGGATGGAGCCGTGGCTGCAGCCAAGCGGGGGAAGGGGCAGAGACAGCGATGGATCTTCTGGCAAACACAGTCGGATGAACCAGCAATGCAGCAGGAAGCGAGGAAGGCAAATGCATGGAAGAGCTCCCTCCCAGCCTCTCCTGTACACACACCACTCCCTGCAGCACCTCTCCTCCTGCCATGTGCTTCCCACAGCTTCGGTACCCCCAGGCTGGGATGAGGGGCAGGAAAAGCTCATCCCTGCACATTGGGGCTGATGGGGCTCCTCCCTTCGCGGGGCTGAGCTCACACATGGACCCACAGCCCCCTCTCTGTCCTCGTGCTGGAGCACAGGGAAAGGCCCTGTGCACTAAAGAGATGTTGCATCTCCCCTTGGAGATGTTGCTGCTATGGGAGGACGTGCCCTGTGCCCTTCCCATCACCTTCCAGAAGTCCCACAAATACACAGGAAAACCTTTCACCTCAAAAGGCTCATACAGACTTGCAGCTGGATGAGGGTCTACCAGGTTACAGCAAATTTTGGGGAGAACACTGCTGAATTTTAACACTTGGCACGGACCAACTGTAGGGTTTGTTTCTTATTATATTTACAGTATAATAAAAGGTAGGATCCCAGGTGTAATTTTGGTTGGAAGATACCTCCAGAAGTCTCTTGTTCAACTTCCCTGACAATTTATATCACTATGTGTTCTAAAGACATTTTAGGCTCCTACCTTGTAAGTAGCAATTAGGAGCAGTCCATTAAGACTTATTTTAGCTGTTTGCAAACTTGTGGCTCCTGCTTTTAAGATAATAAACGCTTTCACAAATTAAACAACTTATTTGAGGTTAGTCATTTTAAAAGCAGCACCTCTCCTTGTTTTCATCCTCCTGATCCTGAAAGAGTTGGCTGAGGAGTCCTGAGATAACAGAAGATGTCACTAAATACACAGAATCCAAGAAAACAGCTCTGCTGGGACTTGGCCTGCTCCAGTCACCATCTTCCTTCACTCCATAAGGCAGCATTGGGAGCTCTGCGCCCTAAAGCTTCCTGACCCTGATGTCCTTTCCCCATTTATCATCTTGTCACCCTCACCCTGTCACTGCCTGGACAGAAAACAATCACTTTATCAGGTCAAGAAGCACCAGTTTGCTCAGCTCAACAGGCAAAAAAACCCCAAACAACCAAAATCATTCAGGCCAATAAAACAGGAAAAAAAACCCCAAAAACAAACAAAGAATGGTGTTCTTGAATGTTCTTATTTCCTCTTTTCTCCTCTCAGGAAACTGCTTTTCTTCCTTTTTTTTCAGTGCAATCCCAACAGGTGGAAGTCCTTCCAACAACTCCTTCCTTCCCAGGCAGCCCCAGCCCCTTCAGCCACCAGGCTCTCCTGGAGCTCTGGATAGGCTGTACTGCAGGTCCAACCCCTCACCTTCCTTCAGAAGGAGAAAAGGAGCAGCAGCAAATTTACTCCAGACTCATTGCACTGTCTGCTACCATTTAGTGCTCACCAGCCCCATCCCTGCAGAGCAGCAGCCACACAGGGCACCATCAACTACAAATGTTCTTTGGTTGCATAAAAAAATCCCAAAGATGGTGCTTTCTTGCCATCCAGACAAATCACATTTCCTGCATATCCTTCTAATTTCCCAGTCTTTCACCCTCAGCACTTTCTCTCATGGATATTCATCCCAACTGTTGTAATTTGTAGGATTCCACAGCACTTCCCAGCCACCCAGTTGGAAGCACATCACCTGCCACAGGTGCATTCAAACACATGAACCAGCTTGAAATCTTGGAACATGAATTAATCTGGTCACTCAGCTCACTCAGCATTTCCTCCTTTGCAGCTATTGAACTGCAAAGCCACAGCTCTGCTCCTACAAGCCATCCCTGGCTACACAGAACAACAAGGGCTAAGCCAAAAAATCATAGAATCATGGAATATCCTGAGCTGGAAGGGACCCACAGCAATCAAGTCCAACTCCTGGCTCTGCATAGGACACCCCAAGAATCCCATGCCTGTTTTGCCTTAGGAGGGAAGGTGAGCTGGTACAGGATTCACAGATGGGTGGATTTACAGATCCCTATCTGTTCTCTGTTTATATCTGTGTTAAGAACTCATTCAATAGGATCGATTTTAACCCTGGGTTCTAAAGTTTACATCACACTGTGTGTTTTTCCAACTAATTAAACCCCAGCTACATTCACTGCATACCATCACCCTACCCTCTCCCAAAGAACTTGTGTTTTTACTACCTTAAGCCTGGGAGTACAAGCAGAGCAGGCAGGACCTCAGGCAAGCACTGTTGGGAGCTCTGGGCTCAGCCCAGCACCTCCTCCTGTGAGCTGATGGCATGGGATGGCTGCACTGGCACTCCCCACGAGCACTGCACTGGACAAGTTACCTTTTCCCCGTTCTCCTGGTTATATGGCTCACTCTGGTCCCATTTCTTGTCTTCCAGAGCTTCTGAAGACAGTTCATCTTCTTCTTCCTCTTCCAAAATATCTGACAGCTCAGAGCTCCGGTTGTGCTCAGAGAACAGGGTCAGCTGCCGGCGGCCCATTTCAGCCAGTTTTTCTTCTTGCTATGGAAAAGCAAAACAGATTTTCTCACTCCTCCCAGGCTCTATTCCAGCAAAAAAGGAGTGTTTTTCCTGTCTCTAGCACACACACAGCTCAAGAGTGGCAGGAAAAAAAGTGGGAAGCACCCAAGGCAGCAACATGTGGACACACACGCAACCATCAGCCTGCAGAAGAACAGCACTGCTTAAGGCTGGAAAACTCGGGATGTCAAACACAATCCACACCTCTCCACGGACACAGACACTCATCCAAGGTTAAACAAACCTCTCTTTTCACTCTGGACATTTCTTTCATCACCTCCTTGCCAGGAGACAGCCTGCAGCTGCTCCCGCCCGCATTCCCGTCTCGTAAGGTGTCCTGTGTCCCCTCAGCCTGGCTGGCTGAGGACACAGGCTCTGGGCTCAGGTGCTTCTCCTCTGCCTCCTCTCTGTCAGCACTGGGACCTTTGGGGGGCTCCTCCATGGAGCAGGTCTCCACATGGAGCTTCACGCTGCTGTCACAGGGGCCTTCCAGCTCTGGAGCTTTGGATTCAGATTGTTCCATCTGGGAAACGAACCAAAAATCATGGAAATCAAGGGAAGGTATCTCAGGGTACTTAAGCACCAAAAAGGGATCCTTATCACCCCAAACTCTGCGAACCTCTGATGTGCTCTGTGCTGTTGGCATGTGAATATTTTGGCAGTTGGGAAGGTTGGCCAGCCCTGGAACAATCCCATCCCTGTCACCAGGGACACATGGTGCCTCTACTGCTGCAGCTCTGGCCACCTCACCTGGCTCAGGTAAAGCCCCAGAATTGCACTGACAATAACTAGTTTAAAAATAGCAAGAAGAGCCCAAACTGTACAAAGTCATTTCCCACTCTCATCTGCCAGAGGAATGTCCCACACACCCCCTGGCAGGTTGGCTTGGCACTACCCTGGAGCTGTAAAGGCTGTGAAGAAAACGGGAATTAATGAAGAAGAATATACACAGGAAGTACAACAAGCTCCTGATTAGGTCACCTAGTTGGATTACAGGAAGTTTTTTTTCATCTGTTTTCCAACCAGTTCAGTTTGATGTTTCAGAAAACTTTTGGGAGATGGAGGAATAGAGCCCCAGGAATAAGGAAGGTAAGGCAGATGGGCCTTCATCAACCACCTCTTTCTCTCACTCTAACCAAGGGAGCCTCCCTGCATTTTGCAATGGAGCACAACCCTGTCCTTATCTACTTTGAAAATATTGAAGGATCAGACTCCAGGGGGATTCAAACACAGCAGTGCCAAGCTTCTAAATATCCCCTGGGCTCAGACAAAAGCCAGGCAGGGCCTGATCTAATGTCTCATCAGACAGCTGTTTGCCTTTGTTGACAGCCAAGTGAACACTCACATCTCAAGTGAGAAGGACAATTTCCATCCTGGGAGCACCCATTTCACTCTACAAAGGAGGGAACACTCTTTTCACCCTCTAACTCTGCAAATTCTTGCTTTCCTGACTCTGTTCCTGATCTGCCTGCACACGTGATCAAGAGGTGAGCTCCACCTGTACACAACAGCAGCCAAAACTCCCTGAGGGTTTCCCAACCACTGGATGATGGCCCAAAGGCAAAAGTGTCACAGAAAGATGTTCAGTGGCATTTTGTTCCATCCCCCTTGCCAGCACACATGGCACTGGGCAGGAGACAGCAGCACTTACCTGCACCTCTGTGCCTTCTCCCAGGCCTTGCAATCCTGGTTCCCTGGCAGGGCCAGGCTCCGTGCCCTCCCCAGGGAGCACTGTGTTCCCAGCCTGCTGGGGAGGCACAGACAGGCATTTCTTGTCTCCTGCAGCATCCAAGCCCTGTGGGGAAGTGCCCAAATCCTGCACCAAGGGAGCACTGGGAGAGGAGAGGTGTGCTGCTGAGGAGGCTTTCTCTGGCAGAGCCTGTGCCGGGCCGGAGGAAACATCAGTCAATTTGGCATCTGAGCTCTCAGCAGGAATGTTCTGTCGGAGCAGGAACGCAGCAGTGGGGTGTGTGGATGGGCTGTGGGCAGGCAGGGAGCCCCTGGGAACCCCCCTGGACAGCCTGGAGGTAACAGTGGTGGAAGCAGGTGAAGTGCAGGGATAGGCTCGGAGCAAGAGCGAGGAAATCTGGGCCGGAACTGAATCCACTGACTCCCCATACTGAGACATCGTCCTCACCGAAACCTCCCGGCACACCTGGAACATCTGGAGCTGGGACAGGTCCACCAGGACACTCCCAGCTGTTGGAGAAGTAACTTCTATCACCTGGGAGCCAAAGAACAGGGAAGAATTACTGTTTGTGCACAGCTCAGCCCTTCTGAGAAGAACAACTCCTGACCCAAAGTTAAGACAGACACCAAAGCCCTGGAGAGCAGATGTGTGGAATTCTCACCTTCTGAGGGCAGAATGAACAGTCTGCCCTCACCACAATCATATTCTATATAAAACATGACTATAATTGCCCATATTCTGGACTTGCTCCTTGTGATGTTGGTGCCCCGGAGCTGGAGGCAGCACTGCAGGTGGGGGTCTCACCTGAGCAGAGAAAATCCCCTTGCTGTCCCTGCTGGTCACATTGCTTTTGATGCACATTTCTTGATGGAGAACTACACCTCACTCCTCACAGTTCAGAGACAAGCCCCAGGGCTGTGTCCTTGTACTAGTGCCCTGTCCATGGCCCGTGGACTCACTGAGCTCCTTCCTTCCCCAAGGGTCAGGCCAGTGTCTGAGGTGAGCAGAGGAGACTGACACTAATTGTCCTGTTTTGCTACTCAAAGGTCCTGTCACAGGAGCTTTCCCAGCTTAGCTACATCAAAACCACATCAAAAATCTGGAGAGGTGCCTTTTCTTGTGTGTATCACACCCCCCAAACAATGTCCCTTCCTGATACCACTCCTTTCCAGGCTAAGGACTGTGACTGCCTCCTCAGGACATGCTTCTGGATCCAACATTCCACGCTTTGAGGCTGTGACACTGCCTGCTACTCCAGCCCCAGCTCCTCCTGCCCAGTCCTCAGCACCAACCTTCTGTCCATCGGCGTACACGGCGTAGCCAGTGACTCGGACCCCGTTGGAAGACCCCTCGGCATCAATGGTGACAGGCAACCAGCTGATAACAAGGATACCTGGAGAGGGACCAGCTTCTACCTGGACATCCAAAGGAGCATCAGGTGTGCCTGTGAAAGACCAAAAACATGCTCCCCTTGCTTACCTGGCTACAGCATAAAGCTCAACTTTGGTTAGAATCAAAGAGCAAACTCCCACACCAGCTTTGCCACTGGAGAACTGAACTAGAACAGCCAGGCTAGTCCTGGGAAATGACAGGCAGAGCCAGAGGAAACAAGGTGCTCTTGTTCTGTGAAAGCTTTAATGCAGAGAAAACAGAACTTTGCAAAAGTAGCTGAGGCCAAGATGCAGCGACCCTTGGAGGGAGGTCATGGCAAACCAGCTCTTCCCTGCCCTGCCGGCATGCTGCAACCAGCACAGGGGGAGGCCTTCCCAGAGCAAACAAAAGCAAAGGGTGTAATAAAATAGTAAAATAAAGAAGAAAAACATTAAGACAAAACAGTACGGCACCTCAGGCTTTGGGACCTAATCAACCTGGCCTCCCTTCATCCCAAGGCTTCCCAGCAAGAACGGCCGAGCGCACGGCTCCCAGCACTGCATGGGATACCTGCTAGCGGGGTAGTGAAGTGAATCACAGCTGAGTCCTGCTCCTGCCCCTCTGGCACCTCTTCCCAGGGTGTTTTCATGGGCCTGGCCTCCAGCTTGGCCACGTACTGGGTGCTGGGCTGCAGGTTGTGGAAGGTGTACCAGTAGACCCCGGGCTTGGTCACGTCGCACTGGTCCCCGTTGAGGTACACGGCGTGGCTGAAGTTGCTGTTGCAGGGGAGCCACGTGACCTCTGCTGACGTGGCAGTGACGCTCCTGACCTTGAGCATAGTGGGTGCCACCCCAAAATCCTGCCCCACAAAGAAGGTGCAGCGCAGTCTGTCAGACCTGCCGTGCTCGGTCACCGCCTGCACGGACACGCGGTAGGCCTTGCTCTGCAAGTCCAGCTTCTCAATCACTGCTTTGGTCTGAAGGCCACTCTTCACGTTCTGACGTAGCTCTTCGTCCACGTAGATGTTGTAGCTTTGTATGTCTGGGCAGCCAGCTGGCAAAAGAGGTGGGTCCCAGCCTACAACTATGCTTCTGGCAAGCTGCTTGATCAGAGTCAGTTTTCGTGGGTAAGGCACTGCTGTGTGACTAACGGGCTCCTCCTGGTCTCCTTCTGCTCTACTGGCCAGCGGGCTGATGCTACTCTCTTCAATGGAGAAATCACTCTTATCTCCACTGCTGGTGCTTGCACTGACCAAACTTTTCTCGTGGTATGAGCTATGGGTGAGATCATTCAGCTCCGGAGGCAGAAACGTCACGAGGTCATCATCTGAAACCCGCTCAACAAAATTGGAGGGCACCAGCCCTCGCCGGCCATCCATCAGCTCCCCTAAACAGAAAACAGGAGACCTGTTACCACTGCACCTGCCATTCAGCCTTCCAACCCATCTGTGAGGACTATGGGACAACATCCACGCTGGGTCACAACTGGAATGAATGAAAACCTCTGGGAGGTTATTCCTGGCAGCATTTCCTGCACTTCCGAGGGCTTCCCCGTTAGATCCCAATGGCCACACTTGGAAGACTCACTGCTCCACACATTCCAGAGCCAACTAAGGGGAAGGTTGGGTTGTGTAATTAGCTAAAGGGTTTCTCCTTCTTCATTATCTCATTGTTCCTCACCACAGCTCCTTCACTAACTTTTCTAGCCTTCCCAAACTATGCAGATTGATGATTTTATGTCTTCTCCCAGCCACAGAGATTTGGGGTTTGTAGTACTTCCTCAAGAAAATCCATCTTTCCAGCTCTGTATTCAGCACTGGCCTTCCTTTTAGCTCCCTCCTTTCTTAAGCTGAGTCCTGGACTAAAGGAGTCCCAAAAGGACCTGTGGGGACAAGGGACACACAGCACCTGGTCCGTGCAAGACCCACCAAACCACAAAGGAGTAGGGACTGCACCACCTTCCCCCTTCCAAACTCTGCCTTACAGCAAATCAACTGAAAGCAGGGAAAGCAGAAAAGGTTAATAAAGAATAACCTTTTTATTCTTTAAACAAGAAACAAAAAGACAAATAAATAAATACATGAGAAGCTTGGGAATAGAAAGAAAGAAAGAAAAAAAGGAGGCAGAGCAGTCACAGAGCAAGCAGTGCAACACCCATGCATTTGCCTCAGCTCTTGCAAAGCACCTCAAGAAATCAGGATCCTTCAGTCCTTAAGTGGCTCCATAAAAACCCCAAGACAAATTGACAGCCAACAATTCTTGGTTTCAATCCATCTGCCTCTTTAATCAACCACGTTTGCAAAAGGGCCAAAACAGAAACACGCTGTGCGACACCGAGGAGGATCACAACTGTAGTTTGGGTGGATTGTCTCATCCCCTCTCTGCCAGAAGAGCAGGAGGCAATAAAGACCACGACCTGCTGCAGCTCTGGCTCACACAAAGCCCCTAGGAGGAGGCAGACAGCCCATCTGCCTGGGGCTGAACACCTTCCTCTCCATGGAGAGGGAGGAACCACCTGGGGATGAAACCTAGAGCTGTGCTCAAAGCAGTGGCAAAATTCCCACTGAAACCACCAGATCAGGATCTCACGTTTTAGACTTAATTTAATCATGACATAAATAAACTCTTTCCAACAGAATCTGCTCTTCCCTCTAACAAACTAACTTTGGGCAGAAAACCTTTATCTTCAGGTTTCAAGATTCATTAAATTCTCTCTTTTTTTTTTTTTTTTTTGGAGAGAGATCAACTCTCCACAGGAGTTCAGCCACATTTCATTCTGTCAGAACACACCTTCAAAGAAGCCATCTTCATCCATGTCCCCATAGATGTAAATATATTCTCCAGCAGTCAGTGGAAGCTCTGCTTCTGGATTTTCATTAGGTCCATCAAAAGGATTGTAGCTGAAATATTTACAGTAGGAAGATTTAATTTGTATAGGAACTTCCCCAGAAGCACATTCGAGCTGTGATGTTGACAAGCTTTCAATTCACTGGGAATTCATCCACCCTTGCAAGAAGCAAATTCCACAGGCAAAGGTCAAAACTACAGTTTGCACATAATCATAACTAATAACAGGTAATTTTCTGAGGAGGAGAACAGATGTCTTGTGACATCTGAAGGAACAGGGATATGAGGATGATGAGGGGACTGGAGCATCTCTCTCCTGAGGAAAGGCTGAGGGATCTGAGATTCAGATCCTGGAGAAGAAACAACTGAAAGGGGATTTTACCAATACACACAAATATCTTCAGGGTGGGTGTCAAGAGGATGGGGCCAGGCTCTTTTCACTGGTGCCCAGAGACAGGACAAGGGGCAACAGGCACAAACTGAAACAAAGAAACTTCCACGTGAACCTGAGGAAAAACCTCTTTCCTCTGAGGGTCACTGAGCACTGGGACAGGCTGCAGAGAGAGGTTGTGGGTGCCTCCTTCTCCTGCTCCAACTCCACATTTTAAACAGCAATCCAAAAGCTTCACTGGCACGCTAATTATAAATACACTGGTGACATGACTTGGTCTGCAGGTAACTCCAACCTGCCTACCCAGATAACGAGAGGCCCTCATGTCACAGGAAAATGCCCCATGAAAAACATCTTTACAAACACCCCCTACCAATTCCTGCTTTTTAGCCTTTAAATGGGATTTCAACGTGCCAAAGCAACATTAATGTCTCTCTCAGCTGACAGAGACCTTATATACTCAAGACTCCGACAAGAAGACACAGGTCAGATTTGATGTGTTCCTCACAAGCACAGAATCATCCCAAGTCTCTTCCTTCCAATCCCCAGTGTAAAAGCTGAAGGATATGTCAATACTCTTTGAATTATAAATAGTAATGAGTTTGACCATGATGCTCAGTGGACAGAAACAGTTATTAACACAAAAAAATGAGTTTATTCTGTGGGGTGTTTTCCCTGTCCTTTAAAAATTACAGCCAGAAAGATTTTGGCCAAAATCTTCAGGAATTCTAGAAATTTTCTTAATTGTTAGAATAAGATTTCTTGGGAGAAAATTTCTTGGACTATTCTGAAAAAGAAATAGACATTTCAAGGAATATGACAATTCAAAGTGAATTTTCAATACAGTATCATATTGAAAGAAAGGAAAAGTCTCACACAGTGCTGGTCACTGAACAGCTACTGATCTTACCATGCTTTTGGTTGAAAGGGGCTTTCAAAACCATGTCATCCTATCCCCTTCCACTAGCCCAGGTTGCTCCAAGCCCTGTCCAACCTGGCCTTGGACACTTCCAGGGATGGGGCAGCCACAG